>BJCM01166222.1:0-18948 GCA_018326385.1 Flaveria bidentis | reverse complement strand
TCTGAGGAGATTGAGGAGGAGGAGAGAGAGAGGAAAAGGAAGCTGAGGGGAGAAAGTTCCTCTGTTGAGTCTTCAAGACTCATGGAGTCTGCTATCAGGGTTTCCCACAGACCAGATACTCAGAATGATGAGTTAAGGGCAGTCAGGACAAACTATCTGCAGACAAGGAACTATGACATAGATAGTGTCATATCTTTCCCTTTGGAAGAGTTGAATGAACTGGTTGACCTGGAAAGGTCAAGGGAGAAGAAAGAGGCAGAAGATGCAGAGCTTTTAGTACAAATCAAAGAAGAAAGAAGGAAGAAAAGATTGTACAAGCATATGCCTACCCTCTCCATAGTTCAAGAAAGTCTTGCACAAGACGATGTGGTTCAATAAGAACCTCAGGTAGATAAAGAAGAAGATAGGATCAAGATGATCAACTACCTGAGTGCCACATGCCTCTATCAGGAAGAAGCACTTCTTCCCTTGTCCTATGACTATGTTGAGTTTGAGTACTTAAAACAACTTGAACTTGAGATAGTCAAGGACAAAAAGACAACTAAGGGGAAGCTAAGGGAAGAAGCTGCTAAACTAAAAGCCATCATCCAAAAGAGCATGAAGAAGTCTACTAGCAGGCAGAGGATGATGAGCTTCTTGAAGTTGTATGGATTCTTCGGAAGGAGACTTGGCCCTATGTCTCTATCCGTTATGGATGAGCGTTTCAGGGTGATCAAGCGTAAGATCAAGAGTGGAGAGCTCATTAACTTACACTCCCTTCTAAGTCAAGCCCCACCTGAAGTGGAGGTTAAGGTTGAACAACCAAAGACAATACAACCTGGACCTCTTGCTGAATCTTAGCAAGCTTCATCTTCTGATCCATAGCTAGGTCAATCTCACTCTCAATCTGAACCCGTGAGAGTAAAAGACCCAACTAAGAAAGACAATGAAGATCAATCTGGTACTGCAGGCCAGTCTTTTTATTTAAAAGTTGTAAGGAGAAAGAAGAGGATGGCTTCTAAACCAAAGCCTAAGAAGAAGAAGACCGCACCCTCTTCTAAACCTCAGGATGAGTCAGAATATCTTGAGGATGTGCAGCCAAAGGATGCTACATCAACTCCAATTCGAACAACTCCTCCAGCATCAGAAATACCCATCTTGTCCTAGACAAACACCACAAATCCAGAAAGATGGCATGTCAATAGAGATCAAGGGATTGAAGACATCTACACTTGGCAAGACATGTTTCAGTTGCCTCTGCATGATCTATTTGACATAAGAAGACATTTTGACAATCTGAAGGATCCTGATCACCTCATGAAGAAAGGAATGGTGATCATCCTAATGAGGACTATTGATATCTGAAGTCTACTAAGTGTTTTGGTAGCATCAGCCTAGGGGAGTTTGTAAAGAATGTATGAAGAGGCTGATGCAACCTAAACATCCAAAGTCTATCCTGCATGCTACACAAGTGCATTAAAGAAGAATGCTTCGGAAGTTTTACACGTGCAACAGAAAATACTCTAAGTGTAAAATCTTTTGAATCCAAGACCAATATCTTCCGAAGCCAAAGATGAAGTCTTCCGAAGCTTCAGAGACAAAGTCTTCCGAAGCCTCAACTCTTGAAGACAGATTTCTTCCGAAGACTTTTAGTAACATGCTTTATCTGATGTACTTTTCCATAAAGCTAGACACTTTTCCACTGCATCTCTGTAAAGTCACCAACTTGCATGAGTTGGTGAAAAGGTCCATGCTTTTGGTAACTGTACATTGAGGTCTTGAGTCTGTAACTTTCTACTTCATGTACTTTATCCTTTTTTTAATAAATAAGGATGTGAGCTATGGCATGTCATACTCACTAGTCAAAAGGCAATCTGCCTTTTGACTCTACAATTGATTTTGTTTATGTCTAGTCAATTGTATCTAGCTGGCTTTCATTGTATAGGTGGCTGTAGGATGTAGTATAGGTATCTCTTGTTCTTGTATCTTTCATTTATGCTTTGTAACACTTGTAATAGAAAATAATGAAAGCAATATACTGCATTCTTGAAAACCATATACTTCTGCTCTTGTGTTCTGTCTCTTACATTACTTGTGTTCTTAGTGTCTTATTGTGGTTAATCCAGTTCACTATTTGATTCAGTTTGGTTAATCTCCTATTTATGTTGTTGTGTTCCCCTTCACCGGTCCTGCATTTATGAATATCAAAATCAAGGAGAGTCAATATTGTTTCTACTGAATAAAAAGTACTGAATCCTTCTAGAATTCCTTTTAATGACTGGACAATCCCAATCTGGATCATATTTCCAGGCCATAATCCTGTTCTCTTCAGTAGATCCAGGAGTTGTGTGATGATCAAATAGTTGAATCAATGTTGACTTCTCTTCAGTAATTTCTCTTAATTTTGTACCAAGTGGCCATACTTTGTCGGGTATCACTTCTCTTGGTTCTCTAATTAAATTTTCTTTCCCTTTGCATTGATCTTTACTTTCTACTGTGATTGGTTCAACAGAAGAAATTTTAGATTGATGATCATACTCAGGATTTGGAGCTTCAGTTCTGAACTTCAATCCAGTCTCAAACTCTACCTTTATCACATGCTCCATCATTCTTCTTAACTCACCAACTGATCTTCCTTTCAGCTCATGCATCTTGTAGTTATGACTTTGCAACTAACATGTCATATTATACTTTGTGAGTTTGGTTGTATCACAATGACCTCAGTCTTTCTTGATTTTCTGAATTGCTTGGAATGATGAAAAATTTTCATAGTTACAGATGGGAAGCATGAATTTAGCAATCTCAAACTCTTTAAGCACATTCTTCATTTCTGTCATATTCATTCTTTCCACCATAACATAGGGAAAGCCATGATTGGTCAAGGTCATGAACATTACTGATTATGGCATCTCTTCCAAAATGTCTTTTGCTGTCAGCAATTCATCACATTTAGATTCCTTTTGGTCTTTTGGAGAGTCCATCTTGGTTATTTCTTTCCATTCTTCATCACTCTCAGTATCATCATGAGAAATAGGCTTCACAGTTTATAAATCCACTGAAGGAGTGTGTTCTGGTGACATGGTTTTTGCTCTCTTTAAGGAATCTTGAACTACTATAACTTCCTTCTTGAATTTCCCTAAATATCTTCTGTCATGCCATATTGAATGATTAACTTTGAAGTATCAGTAGTTTCTTTTGTTGTTTATGATGGAAGAGCATTTGATTCAAGTGCACAGATTTTCATCTTGAGATCATCAATTTCTATATCTTTTTTTCAACAAAGCAGATTGATCAGTCAGAGAATTGTTTGTCTTTTCAACTTCCAATAGGAGCTTCAACTTTTCATCAGTTTGTTGCTTCAATGACTCCTTGAGTTCTTCTACATGTTGATGTAATGCATCAATTACTTTATTGTTGCTTTGTAAATGTTCCCTTAACCTTTTTCGTGATGCTTCATGTTTGTTCATAAGCTCCTCTTTCTCCCTTATCATTCCTTTCAACTCTCTTATGCTTTCCAACCTTTTGTTTGATTTTATGATTAGGTTATTGTATTCAGCCACCAAATAACTTTTACTCACATGGATGTCTTCTTCACTTAGATTATTTTCATGATATACAATCACATCAACATAGTTGGCTTCTTCGTTACCTTCTTGATGTTGAGCGGCAATCTCATCATCATCCACTTTAGTAGGAGCTATACTTGTTGAGCTTGACTTTGACTCAATAGCTTGATATGCCTGCTCTTGGTGTGGTTGTTGTTGTCGTTGAGAATCAATGACCAGTGATATTGGTTCGGTGTGATTAGACAACACTAGGGTTTATGAGTTGGTGATTGAGAGTGGTAAGGTACTTGCTTGAGATACTAACTTAGTCTCACCAGTGTGTACTGAGTTTTGAGATTGAGCACTCTCAGGAGAATGATTTTGTGGAGTTGGAGGTTGTTGATGAATGGGTGATTGAGGGTGAATTGGAGACATGGGCAATGTATTTTCATTGACTGGTGATTGAGGTTGTGGGGATGGTTCATGTTGATTAAGAGAGGTAGGGTATTTTTACTGGAAGAGGATTGGATTTGTGGAGATTGATGATGCTGGTGTATGGGAGATTAAGGAGGGGAATGTGAAGGTGAGTCTTGCTCAACATCAGTATATTGACAATCTTGCTGATCTTCCCACACTAGTTCCGGTGGAATGTTGGCATTAGCATCCGCCACATGTGCAAACATTGGCATATCTTCTTGTTCATACTTTCCACTTATATTCTTCAGTATAGATCTTCCCAATTGTGCTTGAACAAACACATCACCCTCTCTTGCTGTCCTAGGCAATTCACCATTGATGATCAGTTGCATAAATCTTTGAAACATGATCATCTTCTCAGGTTTTTGAAGTCTAATTTGGTCATACAAACACCCCAGTATGTACTTTGAGTAATTATAAGTTCTCGTTTCAAAGATACCAATGATTTTAGATGAGGTGTGCCTTGAAAATCTGTCTAATCCTGATTTCCTGTTGGAGATGCACTTGAGGTAAGTGTGACATAGGAATTTGTAGGGCTTGCACAATCTCCCTTTCTTAATTTCATCTTTATCAAAATCACCATCATACCCTATCACGTAGAAGATCTTTTCTATGTATTTATTCTCAAATACACTCGGGTGACCTATTTCTTGTTCTCCTAACTCAATATTTCTTCTAATACTATATTCATCTATTCTTAAATGTTCACTCCTAATAATAAAATATATCACCTCATATTCTACTTAATTTTCTATGTGAGCAGAGCTCTAAAAGTCAACAATGTGTGACTAATAGATCACTGTGCCCGCCGTCAGGGCATAGAACAATTTGATCGTTATAAGAATCTGATGATATCTCGACACCCTTCTGATACAGGGTCATCCACATTCAGAAAAGCACATACATTGTGCTCTCTAGCAAACCAATTAGCTATCTTGAAGATTCTATTCTGATATCAAGTTTGTGATATTGTTAGATGTTATGATTTGGTAATTTGAATGTTTGAGCAAGGGAGGGAGAGGTTTTTGACGACCAGTTTTCTAGGTCTAAAAAGGTTTTTTGAAAAAATGAATTATGAATGCTTAAGTCAAAACATCATTTATTCTCTTAGATTAAATAATTTCATTTATTAAGTGATGTGGGTCCCTCAATCCTTATTACCTATTTATTGTTTCCGCATATTTTAATTTCTTCTATAGGTCATCTACAGATGCTTTCATTAAAAGCACTGAAATTGATAAGTATAATCTAATTTTCCAAAGGATACCAATCTGTGGAAATGATCATACCTTAAATATCGCATCATCCATAGTTTCCTAGTCTATGGATGGTCATATTTATTTTTGTGGTTTAAAGTTGCACACTGTAGCATCTACTGATGAAGAAAACATATATTGTATCATCTATTAGATTGTAAAGTTTGAAACATATTTGTTTGTATGATTCTATCAAACTGAAAGAATTATTTGTTTCTTTGGGACCTTGTTGACTTTTTTACATGGCAACTTGTGCAAGAAATGATTTAATTTGAAGAAACTCATGTATCCTACAGCCAAGTTAGTGCTCAAGTCTCAATTCCTTCATTTTATTTTATTTTTGTTTTGAAAATTCAGATTTTATGTTTTAATGCATTAACTACTCCCCCAAAATTTATGACTAATGATAAGATGTTGCAGTATCAGAAATTTATATACAAGAACAACATGAAAATCACTGGTCTGCATATATAGAAAAATTATCCAAACCTAATCATCATAAAGTAGCATATACAGACATATTATGGGATCATACTATGACACTAAGCTTCTTCCAGTTTGATTTGTTTGTTTAAATTTTACATGATTATAGTCCTAATTGCAAGTATGTTTATCCTCTTATGTTCAAACAAGAGTATTGTGTCAACTAGGCATGTTGTTTATCATGTTTTGATGTTTATTAGAGACAAGTTATGGTCTCCACATTCAATTCACATTAGAGTTTGTCCTCCATTGTGAGTCAATTCACCACTTTTTCACACTTTGAAACTATGTACATTAAGTTATAAATTCTATCTTGAGACAAATTTAAAGTCTCATTAATGCGTTCATGCAAGAGTTGTTAAGTTATTAAATAGTTGATCCTAATGGATTCTTTTGAGAGCTTAGATATGATCATCATTAGGTCATCAGGTCTTTACTTCCGTAAAACAGAGATGCCTTGAACCTAGGTCTTTGTTTACACAAAACAAAGGGATGATGAGGATCATATTCTTTTCACTAGTTGGATACATATGTACACCAAGGTGTTCATAAACCTTGGTCTTTATTTACATAAAACAGAGGGAATATGATTTGCAAACATAGAAGTTATAAAGTGTTTTATATAGTGTGCTTGGGTGAGGGAGTTGGTCATATTAAGATAAGACTTACTTATTAGATCCTCAAAATGGAGCTTTCCACAAACAGTCACCTTTTTCATTATGTTAGTCATGCACTTAGTGTAATTTCCTCTCAAGTTGAACCTACTCAAATATCTAAGATCTTCTGATCTAATTTTAATGAAGTGTAAAAACTCAGGTAAGAAGCAAAGACATAGTTTACGATCATTTGCCATAGGTATGTCATGCTAAGAAATTAATGATTGATGAATATATGCAAGAGCAGACTCATTCATATCTTTGTTGTTGTTAATTAATCCAAGTTGATCATGCCTAAAGACTTAATTAGAAAATTTAATCTAACTGAATCAAAGGCTTTAGTGCATAGATCAGTAAGCTGATTTGTTGTATCCACATTGACTAACATGATTAAACCTTTTTTTGAGCAATCTATAAGAAAATGGTATCTGATTTTAATATGTTTTGCCTTACTATGCTACACTAGATTAGAAGTGATGAACATAGCAGTTGAGTTATCAATGTGAATTGGTGTTTGAAGGAAATTGTAACCATAATCAAGCAATTGAATTGCAACCAAAGAACTTGTGAGCAGCCAGCTGAAGCAGCAATGTACTCAACCTCAGCTATGGATACAGATACATTTGTTTGCTTTTTGCACTACCATGAAACAAGTCTTGGTCCTATGAATTGACATACACCAGTTATGGATTTTCTATTGTTGTTGCATCCTCCATAGTCACTTTCTGAATATGTGTAGAGAGAAATCTCCATCTTTTGGATACCAAAGTCCAAGGGTTGGTTTCCCTTTGAGATATCTAAAGATTCTCTTCATAGCATTTAGATGAGACTCTTTTGGAACTGATTGGTACCTAGAATAAACACACATAACAAACATAATGTCAAGTTTATTGGCAGTTAAATACATGAGAGAACCTATCATTGATCTATACAATCTTTGATCAATAGATACAATATTATCAATAGTTGAAGCAGGTGTCTTGCATGAAGATATGTCAGCAAAGTTGTACTTCTTCAATATTTGATGAATATACTTCTCTTGATTAAAGAGAATCCTATCTAGTTTCTCATGTACCTATAGACCAGGGAAGAAAGTTAGTTCTCCTATTAAGCTCATCTGAAACTCAGATTTCATCAACTCTTCAAAGCTTACACATAATCTCTTGTTGGTTGATCAAAAAATAATGTATCTACATAAATTTGAACCACTAAGAGATCTTGATGTTCTTGTTTGAGAAAAAGAGTCTGATCAATAGTTCTCCTTTTATATCCATGCTTGAGTAAGAAAGATGATAGTGTTTCATACCACTTTTTTAGATCTTGATGAAGACCATACAAATCTTTGTCAAGCTTGTATACATTATTTGGATAGTCAGGATCTTCAAAACCTAGAGGTTAAGCTAAATAGACCTCTTCATCAATTTTCCCATATAAGAAAGCACACTTCACATCCATTTAGACTATGAACCTCTTATATGAAGCATAGGCTAGGAATACTCTTATGGCTTCAATCCTTGCAACTGGTGCAAATCCTTCATCATAATTTATTCCTTCTTCTTGATTATATCCTTGAGCAATCAACCTAGCATTGTTTCTCACAATTATGCCTTTGTCATCTAGTTTATTTTTGAATAACCACCTTGTACCAATTGGATGTTGACCTTTAGGTAGATCAACTAGATTTCAAACTTTATGCTTTCTGAATTGTTGAAGCTCTTCTTGCATAACTTCAATCCAGCTATTATATTTGGAGGAACCACTTGTGAAAGAAAACACATGAAGAGACAAATGTTTGCAACTCCTTCTTGGCTTCTTGTAGTTCTTTCATTAAGATCACTAATAATGTTATCAATTGGATGAGACTTATGAATTCTTGTGTTTGTAATAGGCTCAACTGGAATAGATGATTCCAAGTTAGTCGTATTTATTGATGAAAATGGGTTTAACTAAGATGAAGAATTTATGAAATAATCAAATTGTTCTTGTGGATCATCTGAAGCTGAATGATATCCCTCCTCATTTTGAACATCAGTTGCAGTATGAACATCTTCCACAGAAGCATCTACTGATGTGTTGTGAACTTCTGCAGTAGTTATATGAACATCTATAAATGGAGTTTGTTAACCTATTGATATTGAGTGAACTAACTGCTGATTTGGATTGATCACCTGTTGATTATATGTTGATATAGATGGACCGTCTGCTGATGCAATATCATTATATCCGGATGTAGAACACTCATCTACGGATGCTTATCTATTTGACTGGTCTTGGGCTGTATTGTTAGCATGATGAGTAGGTCTTTGTTCAATGACACTTGAATTTTGAGGTCTTGGAGGATTAGCAGATAATGATACTTCCTTCATGTTTGGGGGCACAAATGGATAGCATGCATCCTCAGTTCCTATAGTATTTAAATAACCAGAGTTAAAAGATTCTATGAGTTTCATCTATATCAAACAACCATGAAGACCCTTTAACAGATTTTGGAAGCAAGGATTCATCAAATGACACATTAGGAGTTTCTTCCATAGTGTTTTGTTATGGAATATAAATCCTATATGATTTAGATGTTAAAGAATATCCAACAAAGCAACCATCATAGGCCTTTTCTGAAAACTTTCCCAATTGTTCTTTTGTGTTTAAAAACAAATACATGACACCAAAAAGCTCTAAGATACCCTATGTAAGGTTCTTTTAAATAAAAGCTCATATGGTGTTTTATTATGTTCTTTGACAATTAATGCTCTATTTTGAACATTGCAAGTTGTATTCATAGCTTCAACCCAAAAGGTGATTGGCAATTGTGAATCAGCTAGCATTGTCCTTGATGCTTCAATGAGAGTTTTGTTTCTTCTCTCAACAACTATATTTTGTTTTGGAGTTCTTGGTGCACTGAATTGCCTTGCAATGCCTTTAATCCTGCAAAAAGAATCTAAGACAATATTAACAAATTCAATCCCATTGTCACTCTTGAAAATTTCAACTTTATGATCAAGTTGATTTTCAATCTTAGTGACAAATTTTATTAATTTTTCTAAAGTTTCACTCTTTTATTTTAAGAAAAAGACCCATGTGAATATATTGAAATCATCCACTATCAACAAACAATATTGCCTTTTAGCGATGCTCATTACATTGGTTGGACCAAAAGATCCATATGAAGCAATTTGAGTGGTGTTGTGCTTGTATTGATAAGTTTGGATTTATGAGACACTCTATGTTGTTTTCCTTTATAACATGAAGAACAATGATTTGAACAATAAAATTCTTTCTTTGGCAGACCAACGACTAAGTCATTTTCACCAATTTATTGTTATTCTTCATGTTAGAATGAACAAGCCTTCTATGCCATAACTTAGATTCATCTTTTGATAATTTAGACAACAAGCATGTTTCATTGCTCGTAAGTGCAGTATTGTTCATATCCAAAACATATATGTTGCCTTTTCTTGATACTCTAAGAAGGATCCAGTCATCTGGAATTGAAAAACTTGGCTTAAGAAGGTAATAGTTAGTGTTATCAAATAATGTGGTATAATTTTGATCCTAGATTTGAGACACTTACCAAATTATATTTTAAACTGTCATAGTTATTTACTTTATCAAGTTTTGAGCACACCATTAGTTACCGTTCCTTCACCAACTTTTTACCTCCCTTCTTATCCCCACCAAATTGCACATAATAAGCATTTTTATGTTTGAAGTCATGGAGAAGAGAACAGTTTTCTATCATATGTTTGGAACAACCACTGTCAACATACCACTTGTTGTCAGCTCTCCAAGATTTTTCCTGCACAAACTAAGAAACTAATTAGATTAGAAACCCAAGCCTTAATGATCTTGGGTGTTTTAGTGGTGTCTAAAATTGTAACTCCCTCATGATATGGTCTTGAAGTTTCTGTATTAATTTTAGATTCAGTTGATTCATTATGTGTTGTTTGTGGTGAGGATGATTCAGTTACAGATGAGCTTGGGGAGTTTTGTTATGGTTTCTTAATCTCTTCCTTATTCATCTTTTCTTTCTTTGTTTTGTTTCTTTGAATTTGATGATGAACCTTGATTGTTGCAAGTTTCATCATCCTTTGATTTTGAATGTGGAACATGAGTTCCTTTTTCAAAATTATCAAAGAAAGTATCATCAGCATTTGACTTCTTATTTGTCAAATCCACCCTTTTATGAGGTGTTTTGGATTGTTGATGTGGTTGTCTTTTCTTCAAAGGTTCACCATCAGCAGATGTTTTCTTCTTTAATTTTGATACCTTATGTTTTTGTTGTTGCTTTTTTAATTTTGAATCTTCTTGTTCATTACTGGATTGAGAGTCTGATTCATCCTTCTCAGAATGTTTCATCTTTGTGCTCTATGTCTTGTTCTTTTTATTAAAATAACATTCCTAAGTTGAATGGTTATTTTTGTTACAAATAGTACAGTGTTTGTTGAAGTAACAATCAGAAGTCATGTGATTGTTCATATTGCAAATGGACAATAGTTGCTAAAGTAACAGTCTTCAGTGTTGTGATTTTTCATGTCACACCATTTACAATACTTTCCATCTGACTCATTCTCAGATTCAATCACTTTCTTCTTCTTTTGTTGTCTTTGAGTCTTCAATCCTTTTGAAACTTTGCAGCAGATGACCTCTTTCCCTTTCCTGACATGATATCAAAAGGTTCATGTTTATCAGCTGAAGTCTGTTGCTTAGAGTTCACAACTTTCTATTTTGTTTTCTTGTCGGTTGCTGCTTTTGGCTTCCACATATAATCTACTAATTTAGTAGATTTGTTCTTCCACAAATCTACCACTGATACAAAAATATTCTTCTTTCGAAGAAATTCTGCGGATTGCAGTTGCTTTCTCTTTTCTATGAAAGTTTTTCCTTCTTCCGAAGCTATGCACTTTCCAATGACATCCGTTGAAGGTTTTTGTTGATTGTGAAGTTCTTAAAGTCCTTAATTCAACGGAGCTATCCTTTTGCATATAGTTTTCAACATGTTTCTTTGCTTAGGAGGATAAGGCAATTTGGTTTCATCTAGAACTTTAGGAATGATTGCTTCAAATGAAATACTCTTACCAGTATCCAGTTCATCCGCTTATACATTATCATGTTCATCTGAATCATCCAAGTTATCATATTTATTAAACTCAAATTCTGAATCATTTAGTTTAACTAGTTCTGATTCAAAAGACTCAGTGTCACTCACCTCAGTCTTATTATTATTTACCATTTTGTTTGATTTTGATTCAATCATAGTGCTTGGTAAAAAATGTTTTGACAAACTGTTTGTCATTGTTTCAGGTAAAGGTGTATAGTTATTATTTAGAGTGGTGCAACTATATTGTAACCCAACCCATACTTGTTCTTTGATTCAATATGAGAATTCAATAATTTCTCATACTGCTTAGATGAAAATTGAAACTTCTGAAGTTTCACTTCATTTGAAGCATGATCAGCCATGGATTTTGTTAAGGAAGTGGTCAGATGCTCAACTTGGCTTTTGAACTATAATTTTTAGAAACACGTTTATCTAAATCTTTCTTTAAAGAGTTAATTTTTATGTGATATTGTTTATGCTCTCTTACATGAGATCCATTTAAAATCATTGTTTCTTTTACTTTGTTAGCTAGTTTTTGAGCATCTACTCTATATCTTTTAACTTCTTCAACACATAATGATGAACATAATGTTTGTCTTACTTCTCTAGCCATGGGTGGAACTTTATTCTCCATGTTAGCCATTAGTGCTTGATTTTCTTCCAACACTTCCTTCTCATACATGCTCCAGTCATAGGTTCCATCTTGTAAGATGATCAACCCAGTTACTTTTGAATTACTAGGCCTTGCTAATGCATTTATGGCTGGTGGGGATGAGTTGGATAGCTGAGGTTGTCCAAAAGATCTTTGAGTTGATGGTTGATGAGATTGATGTAGATGAGACTGTTGTTGCTGATTTTGTCTCATGTCAACAAATGATTGTTGATTACATTCTCTTGAGAAGTGACCATAGCGATTGCATCTGAAACATCTCACCTTTTACTTATCAACATCGATTTTAGTTGTTTTGCTTGCTACAACCAAGTTTTGGTTTCTTCTCAAATAATGTTTCGCTCTATAAGCAATCATATCCATTTGCCACTAAAGATCGAGTTCCTCTACAACATCTGGATGCAGTTCTTCCAAGTCTTGTTGGCAAATGTTGGCAGGAGTTAAAGTGCTTCCCAAGTAAGCTTGAAAACTTGAGCTGAAAGCAGCAAAGGCTGCCTTTTGTTATTCAAAATCTGGAATCACAGTAATGGGTTCTGCTTGAATGTTGTTAGTTAAAGTCTTTGTTGATGATGAAGATGGAACTTTTCTCTCCTTAGGTCTTCCTTTTTCTTTTCCTAATTTGCTTTGAGAAGATTTCTTTGATGGTTTTGATGCATAGAAACTAACTTCTTCTTCATCTTCACTCATTGCACAAGAGTTAACATTATCCTTATTAGAAATAAAGGCACTTCCAACACTTTTACTTTCTTTAAAATGATAAGGAGTGACATGTGTTCTCACACTCTTGTTTCTAGATTTCTTATCCATTTCAAGAGCTTCAACTTTAGCTTTGAACATGGACACAATTTGCTTCCAACTTTCTAGCAAAGTATGGAGCATATTTTTGTTTAATTCCATATTGGTATACTTCAACTCCAAGATATTCATCACATTTATCAATTGCATAAACCTGTGAAGTTGTTGAGGAATTGACTCACCCTTAATATGATAAAATATTTCATATTGTGAGCAGAGAGTATCTTTCCTTATGTTTTTAATTTCATCACTCCCTTCAATGAGTGTATGAAGTATCTTCCACAAAGAATTTGTTGTTTTATAATTCTCAATTTTGATTAGTATTTCTTCAGGTAAAGCCATACTAAGTAGACTGTATGCTTTAATATCAACTTTAACTTTTTTGACAACCTCAGGTGATAGATCTTTTGTACTTATGGGTTGATTATTCTCATTATAATCCAGACCATGAGTGGGTGGAATATAAGGACCTTCAGTTATAGACACCCAAAAGTTTGAATCAGTATAGTTGACATGATTTCTGAACTTTATTTTCAAGGACTTAAAATCCGCTTTTGTTTCCAACTTTGGAGGCTGGTATGATGATCCACCAACAAAGTTACTCATTTTAGAAAATTATTTTAACTAAAACAAACTTTCGTATTAATTAATGAACTGATAAATGATAGGAACTTAATTATTGAATTAACTAAGTAGTAAAGGTCAAAAATCAGTCAATCCTCTTATTGATAATTAATATCAAATCAAGGATTATTGTTAATGTTTTCTTGTTTAGTCGATTGAACAGTCAATGAGTATCCTTCAATAACACAGATCTATGTTTCAATTAATTATGAATATAGATCAATGTTAACCGAGCGATGCAAAAGTACTCGTTGAAGACAAATCATTGTTTTATTGAATTTTTAATCTTCACACCAAAACAATTTTGCTTAAATTCTATAGATCTAGTCAGAAAACTAATAGATCTAATGAAATAAGTAATCAATTAAACAATTCTAACACTGATATATCAATCGATCTAAATCAACGAGCACTTGGCTCTGATATCACCTAAGAATCCAAGGATCGCTATTAAGGAATTATCAATATTAGATTGATTTCGATTTAATGATTGCGGAATCATCATTAATTGTTGCTTAATTGATCGAATATTAAATATCGGACACAATAAATATAGACAAGAGACACTCAAATGATTTCAATCAATATGCAAAAGAAGATGTTTTGAATGAAAAGTAATTCATTAAAACTGCTTAATGATTACAAAGAATCAAATAATAATTTCTAACAATATTCTATGCTATGATTGTGTTTATGATTTTTGGTGTGATGATGTGACGGCTGCTTGGGTTTTGTGTTTGGTTGATCTTGTGTGACGATGTGATTGTTTGTATGTTGGTGTCTATGCTTGTATCTTTAATGTGAAACCTAAGACTCGTATTTATGGACATGCATGTTTCTATTAAGGAAACATCAAATCTGTTGGAATTTGAGTTTGACTTGTTGACTTGAATTACTTGTATCATTTAGAGTACAAGTGTTTGGTCTACCTCAGCAACTCTATCTTCCGCTGGAGTTTGCTCTTCTATAAAAGTCTTCAGTTTAGTTTTTCCATGTGTAATGTTGTTCATCAGTGAATCTTTGGTATTGTAGTACTCTTATCTGCACCGATGTTCATCCGTAGAAGATCTTTGGATGAATGTCTTGTAAGAAAGATATCTACTGAAGAACAAAAATATTCAACCATTGATGTTTCTTACACTTGGTCAATTTCAGAAATTGACCAAATATAATGTTTGAATTTGCAATCATACACATAAATCAACACACATATGGGTTAACCTACATACATAAAGCATACATTAAAATAATGAATTACAAATATTCATTACAAGTATTGATTAAAGTTATAAGCCTATTCAAATGGATCTAGACCTATTTTTACTAGATCTAACAACACTTAACAGATCAAATAGGAAACTGGGAACAATATGGTTTGATACTTAGAAGACAAGCAAATATGAGAAAGAGCAAGTAAAAACAACACAAGGATATTGGTTTTCAAGAATGCTATATGTTGCTCTCAAGTTCTTTACACATGTTACAAAGCATAAAGAGAAATACAAAAAGCTGAGATACTTTATACTACATCCTATAGCCGGCTAAAGCCAACTACAAATATTTGATATAGAAAACAAGAAAATCAAAGGTAGAGTCAAAAGGCAGATTGCCTTTTTGACTAGTGACTATGACATGCCATAACTCATATCCTAATATATTACAAAAAGGATAAAAGTACATAAAGTAGAAAGCAACATACTCAAAACCTTAATGTACATTTACTAAAAGCATGTATCTTTTCATCAACTTGTATAAGTTGGTGAGTCTTCAAAGTTGCAACATAAAGTGGTCCAGTTTTATGGAAAAATAATCAAATATAGCAGGTGTTAAAAGTCTTCAGAAGAAATCAGTCTTCACTTCTTGCCTTTGGAAAACTTTATGTTTAAAGCTTCGAAAGACTTCACTTTTGGCTTCAGATGATGTTGGTCTTGGCTTTGGAAGATTTTACACTTGAAATAATTCTGATGCAGGATGTAAAACTTCTGAAACATTTCTACTCAACACTTAAGTGCATGCATACATGAGAGACTTAGGATGTTTTAGGTGCATCAGCTTTACATTAGACCTTACTGTTTTCAAATCATTATAACCAACAATCCCAAAGAATGAGTTCTTATTACCTAAATAAAAAAATTTATTAAAAACTACTAATAATTGAATAAAATCACAATCCCAATCATCACCAATAAACAAATTGAATAAGATAAGGAGTGAATACATGCACCTAATCATAGATGATTAGAAGTGCTTCAACACTATTATATGTAGCGGTGGGAAAAGCTACTCAAACACATCCTTAAATATGCTCCTAAACATCCATATGCTTCCCCATACTTGAATATTTACCTCTGGTGATTGAAACTAGCAACACAAACCTAAAAAAACAACAAATATATTAGAAAAAAATTCACACTTTCGAAGTAATCATGGTTGCATTTAGCATACGCAACAAGCCTTGTAAACCACTCGGTCGGACCGAGTGGACAAGTGAAGTCTTGTAAGGGTTTATAGTGAACACATCCATAAAGCAATAAGTTATAAGTCTTCAGACTGTACATGCCCCCACTAAGATGGCCTTATTAAGTGTTTTTCTCTATATCTCTTTTCAAATAGTTGCTTCTCATGATTTGATAGATCTTCTTATTCACTCCAACATTGGTCAAAAATCTCTCCTTTGACTCTTAAGTAAACATGATCCGGTGGTTTACCCATCTTTACCTTTCGTCTCGGGTTATCCTTCCTCTTGGGTCCCACCTTGACATTATCCTCCTTTTCAACAAACTTGATCTTAATGTTCTAAGTATCAAAATGAATATTGTTGGTGATGTCCTTGGAAACATGTGAAATGTAAAGGGAACACACCCATTAGTAGCATCCATTGTATAAAAGTCATTATTAACAACATAGGTAATTGATTTTGATAACATATTAAAAAACAACTTATGATTTTTGAATATCATTTCGATTACTCCATCTCGGCAGTTGATTTATGTCTTGGTTGTTTGAATAATGGTCAATCCAAAATTACCTTTAGTTGCTCGTTCATCATCACTAGTGCATAATCAAGCACCATAAAGTCCACTGGATAATGAGTTCTCCTAACTAGATTATCACATCCTTAACCATTCCCCAAGGGTCTTTCTATGTCGAATCAACAAGCACCACCATGTTAATCAGTTTTATGTAATGGATAAAAATTATATTAGTCATACAAAATCCTAGGAAGGATGCTCCTTCTGGCTCCATAATCCAAAAATGCTTGTTTGATTTAAAAATTTTCTAACTCGAATGGTAATAAATGGTACTCTCGTGTCACTTTCTTCTACTTCATCACCTTTCTCATCGTTATCTGAAATTACTTGAGAAAAAGAGGGAAAATCATCATCAATACATTTAGATTTATAATGAAAACTAACTGAGTTTATATGCATATTTTTATTTGACTTGAAAGCTTGATGTTGTGGGTTGACTTAGGTGTTACTTGGTAATTTTCCTGGATCTATTCTAGATGATTCTTCTGCCAATTGCCCCACTTTTTAATTCAATGTTGCTATTGATTTGTCTCTTATCTCATTAACCTTCTTTATCTCTTTAAGAACTTCTAGAATAGTGTTCAATTACTAGTTCGTTGCATTATCACTTGAGAGTCAGTTTGTTGATTTTGACCCTACTGTTGATAATTCTTTAATTGGTAACCACCTTGATTCTATTGACCCTTTTGTTGATACCCACCTTGGTTGTAACCTTGCTGATTGTGATTTTGATGCCAACCCTGATATTGTCTGTTTCCATGAAATTTGGGGATCAATTGAGTTTTTGGGTTACAATACTTGAAGTTTGGATGATTACGAAGGCCCATGTGATATTTGTTTGAGTTCATATAGTATGGTTTCTTTGAGTCGCCATGGAGTTGGTTAACTTCTTCATTTGTATCTAGGTGTGCTTGACATGTTAGTGCAGTATGGCCAATATCATTATAAAGTTCACATACCTTATATTCTGGTAACACATTTGCAACTCCAGCTTGAACCTTCATAAATGCCGCCATTTGTGTTTTTAGCACTTTGGCTCTCTCATCTAAGGCTGAATTATGGACCACTTTTACCATCGAGTATTTAGCTCTTTGGCTCTTTTGGCACATGTTTCTTTGAACTCATAGCCACCCTTTCCAAGATATCCAAATCCATAATAGTTTCGTGCAAATGATCCTCCACTTGTTGCTTGCACATCTCTAGCATCATCAGATAACCCTTCGTAGAAAACTAATATTAGCTCCCATTTTTCAATTCCATAGTGTGGGCACGTTCTTATAGCTCCTTTAATCTTGTTAATGCCTAGTAGAAAGTTTCTCCCGATTGTTGTTGGAAAGTTTTAATGAATTTTCAAACATCATTTGACTTTTATTGAGTATAATATTCCTCCAAAAATTCTTGTTGCACCGGTCGCCAATAATAAATGTTTGCTGAAAGTAATGCTAAGAACCATTGCTTTGCTCGGTCTTTTAAGATAAATTGGAAAATAACTAATTTAATCTCATCTTGAGAAAAACCTTGACCACTATTGATTGTTGTACACATTGCTTCAAAGTCTGCTATATGTAAATATGGTTTTGTAGGATTGGTTTTGGTCATTGATGTGCTCCAGATTATACATAAAAATCATATCAAAAGCACATCAATTATTCCTTAGTATCTCCCTTATCATAATGATATTGTACTTAAAATTGTTAAATTTTGTTTTCAAGTGTTAAAAAGGGTAAGATGGAAAATAGATGCATATCTGACAAGAAATTGAAGAAATCCAAGCTTTGGAATCCAAGCATGGGGTCGTGCCTCATTAAGCACGCCCTCATGCCTTGCCTGAAACACACCCCCGTAAACTTACCAGATATGTTGGTAGGCTGAACTTGAAAGAGAATATACATGCAGTGATAAACTAACTTATTTAATTATGAAACACTCATCACAGAGTACTGGTATGCATTTGGCTTATCCAAGTGCATGTGTGTGTAGTAACCTAAACACACCAGGTAATGATACTTTATGAATCTCTTTCACCCACATCAGTTTCATCTTTGCTTTGCTGAGCAAATACCTGATGAAACATGCACATAGTGCAGATGTCATGATCCAAAAGATTCCCAATGAGGAACATATCCAAATTGGATGAATCAACAAAAGCAATACATTCCAAGTGAATGAACAAAAGAATCCCTACATGGATCACCTTCCAAAGTGAAGTGAAAAGAATCCCAATATGGATCATCATGAAAAGGATTAAAGTAAAAGAATCCCAATGAGGATCAGTGAAATTGAGTTCTCATAACTTAAGTGACCTGGTAAGAAAAGTTGTGAAAAAGTTCTACCAT
>BJCM01166220.1:0-12855 GCA_018326385.1 Flaveria bidentis | reverse complement strand
ATACGGCTTTACAATAAAATTGACCCTTACCTTTGATCGATCAGACCCCGATCGGTAAATGATCAACTTACCACCCTTCCTTTCGGAGGAATTCAAAAATACTATGATGGCTCCGTTGCTTTATATATTTATTATATTTTTTTGTCTGTGATTTGTCTGTCATTGAGCAATCCCAAAGTTGCTTTTTCCACTCCCTCTGCCACCATTAAATAGGCTTGACTTTATAGTTTCTTCTTGCTTGAGCTGAGCACGTAAGACAAGTCTTCACTTACTTATTCGTAGACTTTTCTGGAATCTCCATCTCCTCGTCGCACTTTTCAATCCGCCTTTCAAGAATATCTTGAATAATAGATCCCTCCATAAACATAAAGAAAACCGATGGAACAACCACATCATCCTAATCATGAGGAAATGCGCTATGCTATAATATCGCCCAAAGAGCTTCGGTATTATTATTATTGTTATTATTATTATTATTATTATTGTTATTATTATTATTATTATTACTATTATTATTATTAGTACTATTATTATTATTACTATTATTATTATTATTATTGTTATTATTTTTATTGTTATTATTTTTATTGTTATTATTCTTATTATAATATTATTGTTATTATTATTATTATTATTATTATTGTTACTATTATTATTATTATTACTATTATTATTATTATTATTATTATTATTACTATTATTATTACTATTATTATTATTATTACTATTATTATTATCACTATTATTATTACTATTATTATTATTACTATTATTATTATTACTATTATTATTACTATTATTATTATTACTATTATTATTATTACTATTATTATTATTACTATTACTATTATTGCTATTACTATTATTATTATTGCTATTACTATTATTAGTATTACTATTACTATTATTATTATTACTATTATTATTACTATTATTATTATTATTATTATTATTATTATTATTATTATTATTATTATTATTGTTATTATTATTATTATTATATTAGATGGTAAACTGGTTTGGTTGGAAGAGTTGTTTAAAGATATTTTTTTGTAAAGATTGAATTGGACTTGGTTGACAGAAAACACGTTTGCCCAAAAATTTGTACTTTATATCAATAAGTAGTGCGTAAAATATGATTAAAAAATACAATATAATAATAATTTATTTTTATTACATGATCTAGGGAGGTTCTATGTATCTAAATACATTTTTGACTTCTGTTTGGCCCATTTCTTTTTAAGTTCTTTTTACCCGTTTGACCCGTTAGAGATATAACATAAACCAAGTCGGCCCATTTATAAGTAAATGGATCAAAATGATCATTTCTACATTCGGACATTCCACTTGTTAACTTTGTTTTACCATTTATGTGTTTTGGTGTCATAATTCATAGAAGAAGAGAAGTGAAAATGCTAATGAACAATCGAGTAACGATACCAGACCAATGGGACCTGTTTTCAGCTCTTTTATCTGTGAATAGGAGTCTAATAAGTTGTAAGGTTCTTTATGCCTTTTATGTTTTAGATTACTGCTACGAAAAGGTTTTTGGTCTTATTTTTGTACATTTTACATGCAGTGTTTATCATCACGAGTAGCATACATTTGATCTTATCTGGCTGGTCTAGGGTCTGAACAATGTCTTAAGGTTTTCCTTTATTGATCATTTACTAATGATCCAATAATTTCCACCTTTAGTGGTATTAATGATCATGCACCATTGGTTATGTTAACTCTTTCTTTCTCAACTTGCTTGAAGTTGTTGTGGTCAACATCTTCTTATGATTTTTATTAACCTTCTATCATAATTTATGCGCATATGAAGCGTGAAATCTATTAGCATAGATAGTGAACTAGTGATGGTAATTGTTTACACTAGGACTATTTCAAGATTTATGCAAGAGTAAATGAGTAACATCTAATGTTGTTTTGCTAACTCCTTTCTTCTCAGAAACTTAGATGCTATGCATGCCTTTGCAAGAGAATGTGATATAGAGAATTTAATCAAGCGTGTTCAGTCTAACAATCCAGTGGATATAAAGGGTATGTTACATTTTTATTATCTTGAAATCAAACTTTCAACTGTATTTATTCTCTATATTCTTCGCTTAAAAATAAAGGATTGTTCAAGTCTTCAGTATGTGGCGTATGTGTATCAGTAGGAGATATAAGCTTGTTCTTCTGCACTTACGTGATAATATTCAAGATAGACTTTTTATATTCCTAGTGTTATCTAAAATATGCATATAGCGAGGGCCGGACTGCTTTACATCGGGCTGTTCATTGTGGCGATTTTGGAACTGCTTGCAGAACTGCTTTTGAGTAGGAATCCTGTTGTGAACTTAAAGGTAAATCTTGATGTCCGTCTATTTCCAACTGATAAAGCTAACAACTTTGACCCATTTACTTATGAATGGATTTTTTGTGATTATCTTTTATCTCTTAACGGGTCAAATATGTAGACATAGAAACATCAACTTAAAAGGCAACAGGTTAAATGTGTTGAAACCAAAACATGTTTTTAGTACATTAAAAAAAACCTTTTATATCATTTAATTCAGTTCATTAATATTATTATGTCTGTAGCTTTTTGTTTATGCAAAAAATTTCTAAATCATTTTATTTTTAATTAACTATTATTCTTCTTCCATCTCTGCTAGACTCTGACTTGACATGAACTTGTATTTAGTTCATGTATCATTATCTTTACTGATTTAGACTTGTTATTATTATTGACTTCAACTGATTTTGGTAACTTCAATTAGCCATTAACAGTTTAGTACTAGAGCTTGACACAATCATGGTAATTAGACCTCTTCAATATCTTCGTTTTGTTAACTAAAACTATGAATTGATTGATCAAGTGCTTCTGAATGTAAGTTATTTACTTAGCAGTTGTAGTTACATTAACTCTCAGTTTCATTGGCAACACCATAATGGTATATCATATATGTTTTGTTGACGCACTTTGAATGTTAAAAATGTAATATTTTGAATTTTTTAAGTTAATAGTTGTATATCTATATTTTTTTTAATGTTATTCACTCATCCTTTGAGACAATCAACTGTTAGACAATAAGTTTAGTATTTAATAATAAGGCTTATGTTATAATTATTTAGTATGTGTTGTATATAATGTAATTATTAGGTGAATAGGTCGGTTTGGGTAAAGTTAATTTGCCCGCGTGAAATAACTGTCACTTGATAGTTAGTAACCGACATATGTAACACTATAAACAGGGATCGACATATATACATCGTTCCCTCTATTCTCTCTTGTTTTGTTATTCAAGTATAAAGAATCTTAGTGCAGTAGCGTTGATGAACAACATGGCAGGGCTGGCCCAACAGTATATATGGGCCAAGCTAGTGCTTGGGGCCTCCCATAAGTTAGGGTCTTTAATTCTAGAAATATAATATGTTATGCTGGGCTTGTGCTAGTTGTCAAGATTTACTCTATTGGTCCTTAAAATAAAAGAATACCAACTCTCAACTCTCAACTCTCATTCTCAAAAGTAACACAGGGACATGAGCGATGATTCAGCAGACTTCTTTTTAAATTTTTTGCTCTTGTCTAGGGCACTATTGCAATCAAATAAAAATCACAAGAAATGCCAAGGGTCGAAAACATAATCATGGTATACGGACAGACAGCGACGATTTTGGACCTGCAAATCGATAAACCTCACTCGGTAACTTTCAATTCGAAGTTCATATTCAACTTTAATGGTATGATTACTATAATGTGATTCTGTTTTGATCCTGAATCACAACAGGCGTTGCAATTTCAATCAAAGATCACGCTAATCTAAGTTTCTTTCTTTCTTACTCGAACGACCGGGAGGCAGGGGTGGCTACTACTCAGCAGGTTAGTATATGCTTTGCTATTTCAATTGTAGTTAGGGACTTTTGAGTTTGTTCTTTCTGATTTGAGTTTGGTTCATTCTACTTGACTATTTTCAATTTCTATTTGATGCCTTTAGTTTGAAGTTGAATTACTTGTTTCTGTCTTGTTATTAACCATGCTACTTAGTAAGTTTATTAATGTGCACGTTGCTAGTTGGTGTTTGCTGTTACCTATTGCCACTTGGTTGTAACACCCTGAATTTTATTTAAACAAAAGGAGAAGAAAAGTAAATAGAAAGAATAGATAATGGGCACAAGTGGAGGGGGATAAAGTGTACAAAGTACAAAAGTCTAATATTTTATATTATAAATGGGTATGGCCGCCCATATTAAAAGCAGAAAGCTGCTTTTACTTTCGGAGGAAGAAGAAGAAGAAGAAAACTCTCGGTTCTAAAGAGAGAAAGAGAAAGAAGCAGCTGCAAAGGTGAGTTTTCTCTTATATGAGCTCGGTTTCAGTTGGGTTTCGAGTTCTTGATCGAAGTTCTTGGTGTTTAGTGTTTGTTTTCGGGATTTAAGAGCTGAATTGAAGGTGGGTCTCGAACTTGAAGTGTGTTGCTCAAAGGATGCTCAATCTGAGTTTCTAGAACCCCTCTTTTACTGATTTTCAACTTGTTTGGGGCTATTATGCATACCAAGAAAATGCTTTCAAGTAAAACCGTGAGTTTCAGTCTATTGTTCGATGATGTTCTGTGTATGTATGTTTTAGAGTTGGTTTATGGGTTAGTGCTGATGTTTAGCATGCTTAGATGCCCTTAGTATGTTAGATATGTGCTTGGGTATTATTAGAATGATAATCGGGTGATTTTAGTAGCATAGAAAACATTTCAGAATGTTCTGATATGCATGAACAGTGGCCCATGCGCCTAAGTGTTGGCCATGCGCCCAAGAGTGGGCCATGCGCCTAAATAGTGTTCCCATGCGCCCAAGAACCAACTGCCTAAGTATGCCCAACCGCCCAAATAGTGCCCATGCGCCCAAGTGTTAAAACGGTTAAGTGTTGATGCGCCTGAACAGGTGCCATGCGCCTGCATAGTGGCAAAGCGCCTGAACAGGGCAGAAACGCCCAAACAGTACCTATGCGTCTAGACTGTTTTACACTTAGAATTTTTATGCTCATGCGCCTGAAGAGTCCCATGCTCCCATTTTGGACTTAGGATTTTCTAAGTGGTTTTAAGGGGTAAAATAGGGAGATAAGCCTTGTTATGATGTGATGACTTATGCTTGATGTGTGCATGGTGATGTGATGAAGTTATGTCTATATGTGTGAATGATGTGTTATCTTTCTTCGTCAAAGAGTTTTCAAAACGTACGTATTATGTTTTGTAATACATTATGTATGACTTTACGTGGTGTAATGTGTGAACGAATAAATTAACGAACGTAAAGTATTATGTAACAAAGTGAAAGATGACGATAAAGTACGAAACGAACGAATACGATAGAGTACTGAATGAACACCTGAGATAACAAATAGTGAACATGAAAGTGACGGATGATGAGATCCGTGTCGCGTACCCCGGTATTGTGTCAGTCTTCGGACATGAGTCGGGGGTTTGTTTATCAGGCCCCGGCACAGTATCAGTCTTCGGACATGAGTCGCGAGTATTGCATGAGACGAGATAATGAGGTGAGAGACTTTGTGTTGCAACAGACTCGGATAGAGTTCAATCCCTGTGATTGACTTGAATGGGATATTTGTCACGTATCCCGGTGTTGTGTCAGTCTTCAGACATGAGTCGGGGGTTTGTGTACAGGCCCCGACACAGCATCAGCTTTCGAGCATGAGTCGGGGATATTACATAAGACAAGATTCGAGTATTGAAGAGTAATGAGCGAAGAAATAAATGAATGAACGAATGATGATGAAGATAATAATAATAATTATTATCAATATTAATGTATGATGTATGAAAGAAGGAAACGAATAAAGAACATAGATTGAGCGTACGTATGTTGTGTGACCACGAATGAATGTAAAGACAGTTTTTGAAGGAAATAAAGTATTTTATTATAAAAACTAAACTCACTATGCATGATAGTTGACAAGTATTTTGTTGATGCTGAGGAGTTGCAGGCATGGATGCATAAGCTACTAAGAGCGTTTTGAGGTTGGCATCCATATTTTGACATGTCATTGTATTTTGAGATGAAAACGAATATTGTAAATGAATGAAATGACATGTTTTTAGTTATTAATGAAAATTTTAAATTCCGTTGCAAAATAAATGTACATTTTAAAATGCTTTATGTGCGATGAATGACCAACTGTGAGATGCCCGAGAATGGGGCCTTACAAGTTGCACCATGCTATTTCAAAAATCCATTTGGTGCTTTGAATCTGAAATATTTGATTTAGGTTAGATAGCAAGAATCAGGAGTTACAACTTAGAACTTATAATAATCAGATACTATCTGAAAGTTTGAATCTGATTCAATAAAAAGGGAAAAAAAGACTAAACGTGAAACTTTAAATGAATTACCAAAAATATCATTAAGTTGATCATTGTTGATATTATAATTGCTCGTCTTAAGTTCATATAAAAGAGTAGGATTTATATTAACTCATTTTGAAGGGCACCCAATTTTTTAGTTGGCTTTAGGCCTCTACAAATGTTAAGCCGGCCCTGCAACATGGTATCAGAGCCACGTTCAAGATCCTGTGGAAAGTTTGTTTTCGATCCTATAGTCGATCTAGAAAATGTGTATGCCAGTGGTGCTCGGGATGGATGTGAAGTGTCATCCATGTCTCCCTCAATGTTTCATGACCAGGCGGGTCACGATAAAACAAGATGTGTTCACGAGGATGAAGGGGACCGTAGCAGTGGCTGCGATGATATGCATATAATCTTCGACAAAGTTGATATACGATCAAAAGATAAGATCATGAAACAGAAACAAAGGGCTGCACAGAATGAGTATGATCGTCAAAGTGGCGCAAAGAAGAATAAGTTTGAACATACGAGTGGATATCGATGTAGCTATTGCAGAGAAGCGTTTCACTTTCGAAAGAAAACTGTCCAAAACGTATAGGAATAGCAAAATTCTTAATTAAAGGGATAAACAAACTGAATTAGAATGAAATATGGTGAGCAAGTCTCATAAGGAAACAACATACCGCTAGAAACAAAAAGGTATTTAAAAAGTTGAAAAATTCGTATGTAATAGAAGCATATTCGTATGGTTACACAAAGTAGTATTTCAGTGGCAAAGGTAATGTCAATATACAGTCTAATAATCAAATTCTACTTATTAGAGATGTCTACTATGTGCCTACCACGAAAAGGAATGTCCTAAGTGCGGAACAATTAACCAGGATAGGATACGAGATTGAATTTGAAGGTGATGTTTGTTACATTACACAACCATATGATGGAAGCAAGAACAAAACTAAGAAAGATGCAATATCTATAGGTAGTGACAAAAGTCATCAAGAAAAACCGAAAGAATCGAATGAAGTATCTCATGGAAGAAATGAACAGAATCTGTTATGAAATCATTTTGAGAATATTTCAGTCAAAGAATATAAGATAGGTAGAAAGGGTAACAAAGGAAAAGGGCCAATATTATACCCCACTAAAGTATCCTCTATGCAAGATTGTATAATCTTTATGGATCTCATTCATATAGTTGTTAAAGTTGAAGAACATAAGACTAAGTTTGAATTCGGAATTTGAAGATGTAGTCTACTGGTTCATTGAGAACTTTTTGAAGATTAGAATATCAAATCCAGTGCCTCCTAGAGATGTGTTGGGGCATCATGTTAACCTGATGAATTTGTATATGAAAGTGCAACTATATGGTAGGTATAAGGGCGTAAATGAACAAGAAAAATGGGAAGAAGTTATGAACCTTTTGGGCTATGAATTGAGTATATTGAAACCGATAGATCAAGAAAGACTCATAAACCCAATCAAGATAGTATACTTAAGGTATATTGGGATGCTTGAATGGTATCATTTAAAGTTTATATGAAGGGAGATAGTAATTGAAGAAGGAGAAAGGAGTAACACCGCAACAAAGATAGATCAGCAGCAACTTAAGACAGAGAGAAATTTGCCCATAAAGAAAAGGCTAAAGATCAAGTAAATGTGAAGTTTAGGATGCTAAATTTAAGGGGGGTGATTGTTAGACAATAAGTTTAGCATTTAATAATAAGATTTTATTTTGTAATTAATTAGTATATGTTGTATATAATGTAATTATTAGGTGAATAGGTCGGTTTTGAGTAAAGTTGGTTTACCCGTGTGAAACGACTGTCACTTGACTATTAGTAACCAACATATGTAACACTATAAATCGGGATGCTATGTACTATCGCATGAACATCGACATATATACATAGTTCCCTCCATACTCTCTTGTTTTGTTATTCAAGTATAAAAAAACTTAATGCAGTAGTGACGATCAGCAACATCAACAACCTTCGACTAGCTCCACTTGTTTCAAACATGTTGATAGTGACCTTCACATTCAACACAATCAATGTTGGCATCCAAATCAAATCTCTGTGAACTAAATCAATTCAGCACTCATCATCATTGGTGTATCCAACAATGTTGATATCCACTTCTAATCAACTTATAAGCCAAGATTAAATATAAACTCATTTTCACCCTAGGTAAAAATGAAATGGATATTGTAATCGTAGTCTCATACTCGATTGTAATATCATATTCGATACCTATGAGGTTTTTGCTTACTTATATACTTAACGGGTGTACTATTTAGTTAGAAATTCGGTGAGATTTCCAAGTACACTTCTTACTATTTTTATTATATAATTTTATTACCTAAGAAAGGTAAAAATATAAAAGCAAGTTTGTTGTTGAGTTGGTAACTTACTCAACCATTAAAGGACAAAAGAAATAGAAAAAGGGAAGGTTTAATGTGTATCATTTGCTAATCGAGTATACGTATCATGTACTTTGATTGAGTATCACCAAATAACATATTTATCCTATACCCGTAAAATTTATAAAATTATTCCAATCAATTGCCACGTACATAATACTTCTATCATTATTTGTCCCTGAATATTTCCAGTGTCATCTTTTGCCCGTCAATTTCGGCTTAATTTGTCATCCTTACGTCCATAGGTCAACTCTAGAAATATAAATTCAAATATGAGGAATTGACATAGATTGAAACACAAAGTTCTACCGCCAAGCATCAATACAAATTGATTTTTACTCGGCTACATCCCTAGTTTGATATGGTACCAGTTTTTGATAAAAACAATATTTATCCTTAATTTATAATCTATTTGAGTTTAGTTTGCAAAACATTGAATTTACTTTAATAAATTTAAATCTTTATTGAAACTTTAGTAACATAATTAATAATGAAAAATATTTCCGAATAATTATTTTGTTTATGTATCTTTCATTGCCTTTGGGTACTAAATAATAGTCCTTCTGTATTACATCAATTTTCTGCAAATGATATGTTGATTTACGACAATTTTTCGTCTGAAATTTCCTTAATATTATCACTATAATTAGAGTTCTCCACATCTTTTAAATAAGAGTGGAATTGGCATATACTAGACAAATGGTTGCTCTATTTTATGTTTCCTTTTAGAATATGAAGGAAAAATATTCATTCGACTTGATATTTGGAAAAAGAGTTAACCGAATACGATAAACTATTTGAACTCCTTACCTTTCTAAATAATATAATATATCTCACAGGGTAACTGTAAAATTGGTTCTGCTTACGAGTTGAAAAATTAAGTTCCTATTAAAGTAAATGTAGTTTGATAGAGTGGATATGGATAGATCTACGACGTGAATGGTATTTGTCAAAAGACATACGAATGTTGGTTCTACCCTTTATCCACTTTGTGAATTTGAACAAAAAAGTGTCGAGCATTGCTTCCTATCGTGCCCGTTAGCCATGAAGGTTTGGCACATCATTGGGGGTAGGTGCAAGGTGCCCCTTATATATGCTTTTTCGTTCGAGACCTAATGGAGCTTCACAAACATGTTGCAGGGGTTAGAAAAAAAAAGAAAAATCCTACAATTTATTTTTATTTTCTTGTATTGGTGTATTTGACAGGCCTGATGACATGACTTACAACAATACACTAGTCTCCTTCATCATGTTATCAAGGTGATCAAGTATACGTCTATCTTGTGGGTCAAGAAGTAATCCATTAAACTTTTTATTGATCGGGAGCAATGGTGCACTTCATATCTTTTTAACGGCTAATTGGATCAGTGACAGGTCATTGGCCCACCGATCATCTCCATTACTTAAATATGTAACTTTGTGGCACTAGGTTATCATGTCCGTGAAGGGAATCTCGTATATCGTCTATTCCCATCCCCTAAGACTACCCTCAGGAAGAAACCTACTTTTGATGGGAAAACTTACTAGCTCAACCTCATACCTATGTTATCTTTGTTATATGTGAGACTTAAACTTAAACTTTCTTTATTTTAATAAAATATTTAGGTGTTTCACATCAACTATTTACATCAAGGATCCATGATTTTATATTGTTGTGCTCCGGTTACTTGCTAGATGTGTTTGTTGAAGTAATATGGATGTGTTTATTGGGCGTAGAAAATAGATAAATACATAATTACCATTCTAATTAAAAGGTTTGGTCGGTGGCTTTTCCCTTTTTTTCTTTTTTCTTGTTTTTTTTGTGTTTAAAATTTTCTTTTGTTTATGTTTTATATATTTTTTCTTTTTTTTATTTGTGTTTTAATATGGTTTGTTTTGGGTGTGGGTTCGAAATTTTGGGGTGGGGTTTTTTGTGGTTTTTTGTATCTGGACACGTGTCTTTGATTTGTAGGGTTCGTTGACGTTGTCTTTCTCCGGATTCCTGTTTTCTTTCTTTCATTATCGATACCCTAACGATTCTCGCTATTAAGGTTTAGGTTTTCCTTTTGTTTGTTCTTTTCGGGGCTTTAATTTTCGTCGGTTTTCTATTTTAAACTATGTCGCTTTCTTGCGGCTTTGATTTTTGTTTGTTTTGTGTATGGTGTTGGGCTTTGATTTAGTTTTTGAGTTCTACATGTTCTAGTGTGTTATGGATTTGGGGTTTTGGTGTGTTTTACTTTGTGTATTTTACTGATTTTATGGTTTTGAACCTTCATTTTGATTTTGATTTAGGGTTACTGTGAATCCAAGGATCGCAATCAGGAATTATCAGTGTTGGTTGAAATCAAGTCAACGTTTGCGGAATCAATGTTGGCTTGGTTTAATTGTTTGTATTTAAATTTCAACATCAATAATGATTCAATAACACAATAAATGAAACACAATTAATGATTGGATAAATATTACTTTCATATGTATTTCATTAAAAACATGTTAATGATTACAAATAAACAATGAATGAACGAATGATATTGATTTTTGTGTTTGATGATGTGACAACTGCTAGGGTTTGGTTTGTGTGATTTGATGTGATGTTTTTCTGTCAAAGCCGTCTTTTTGATGTGAAACCTAGGATCCATATTTATAGAAAATAATGTTTCTGTTAAGGAAACACCGGATCTCTTGGGATTTGAAATTGTTTCATTTAAGGAATTATCGGATTTCCTGGGATTCACATAACTGACTTGTTGACTTGTAACACTTGTATTGTTTGAATACAAGTGTGTGTACTCCGCAGGAATATTGCCTTCTGTAGATAATTGTTCTTCCGAAACAATCTTGTTCTTCCGTAGGAGTCTTGTTCTTCCGAACGAGTCTTGTTCTTCCGTAGGAGTCTTGTTCTTTCGAAGCAAACTTGTTCTTCCGTAGGAGTCTTGTTCATCTGCAGAAGATCTTCGGATGTAATTTTACTTGTAAAAAACATAACTACAGAAGAACAAACTGTTCATCCATAGATGTTTTTTACACTTGGTCAATTTTCATAAATCCACCAATAATATTGTTTTACCTGCAAACATACATAAATCAACACACATATATATGGTTAATCTATACATTTAATGCATACACAATAATGAATTAAAAATATTAATTCAAGTACTAAGTCTATACAAAATGGACTAGATCTATTGATCCTAGAGCTAATAATACTCCCCCTTAGGCTTAGATACTTGTAATCAGCTCTTCAAAACAGAAAGTTCTTTTAATCTTGTCACCATCCTTTTGTTGAAGTAAGATATTGCATCCTTTTGATCATTGCATTTTATCTCCATTCTGCATATCTTTTTAAGAGTATCAAAGCTCAATCCCAGAATGTCTTCTTCTGTAGTCAGAGTTTCCACCACATATTGGTTATTGACTATTTCTAGCTCATCTTCTTCTGAGATTCTCAGTTCTGATACATCTTCAATGCTAGCTCCTTTCAGCATCCCAGCATTATATCTTCTTCTCTTGTATGCTTTGGCATGCAGCTTATCCACAACTTGAATCATGTGCATATATAGACATAAGTCATTTTGAGCCCTTTTATCAGTTAGCTTTGGGAAGAATTTGTCGTGTAGGTATGATGTATAGCTAGGGTGGAGCAATTTGATCTCTACTGGGTCAAAAATTCTGATTCTCTCTTCTTTCTTTCCTTCTGCATTTCTCAGCAGCATTAATTCTTTGGTCTTCTCAACATATCCCCATTATGTTATGGGATATGTATATTGATTCCATATATTCTTTTAACATTAGCTGACTTCCAGCTTTGACATCTAACCCTCTTTAAGAACTCATCATCCATCATTGTAGAGGAGTTAGATTTTGATCTTTTAATTCTTTGTGACCTTCTTTTGTGCTCATCATCCTCTCTCTTGGCTTCCTTAAGCACATCATCTCTGAATTTTGTTTTTAGCTTTCCCACTAACACAGAGAAGTCTCTTCCTCTTGGGTGAACTGGATAGTTGGAGATAATCAAGCTTTGCAAATAATTAAGGTCATATTCGGGTAGGCATAGTACTGATGCTATACCATGAAAGTATTGAACTCTTCTAGATGTTCTCTTGATGATAGCATAGT
>BJCM01166217.1:0-14646 GCA_018326385.1 Flaveria bidentis | reverse complement strand
AGTGCCTCTACCGCTTACCTCTAGTACTGTGGCATACGCTCAGCTGTTCATTTATTGACTTCGGCCCAGTAGCTAAATTGTTCGGGGTGTAGCATATGGTATTGCTACGAGAGATATCCGATGTGCAAGTAAAGTTATAACAAACGAATGAATGAATGAACAAAAGTGATAATAAAGATATTATCTATGTGTACGTATGATGTATGATCGCGTGAAAGAAAAGAATGGTTTTAATGAAAACAAAGTACGTTTGTTATAAAATTAGAACTCACTCAGCAACGCTGACTTTTATGCATTTTTTAGTTGGCAGGTAATGTTACTGAGGATGGCACGAGGTAGCTGCTCAGCTCTTTTGGATGGCATCCATTTAAATAAAGCTTTTGTGATATAATACAACGATGAAATTTTGTAACCAACAAACGATGCATTGTTTTGCAAAAGTTTTTATGATGAAATGAAATGTCATTTTTAAATGTTTCCGCTGCAATGTTTATTTAAAATATCTGTAAATGTATGTTTTATGTGCAATGGTTGACCAGCTGTAAGCATCCCGGGAACGGGGCCTTACAGGTGATGATTCTCTTGTGGTACATAAGTAGTGATTGAGGTGGTGGTACCTATAGAGATTTAGTAGCTAGAGAGTTAGAGTTGTGTGAGAGAGAGAGAGAGAGAGAGAGAGTGTGTGTGTGTGTGTGTGTGTCGGGGTAGTTGTTGAATTAGTACATGTTTTTTCTAATTTCTTTCATATTTTACTTTTTTATGTAAGATTTCTTTGGTTGAATTTCATAGATTTTTTATAATATTAATAGATTATGTAAGTTAAGCGGATTGAAATGACAAGAATTTAAAACAAGGAAAATAAAGTTTGAACTAATTAAGTGGTAATTTTAATCAAACAAGAAGAAAAATATATTTTTAAGAGTAATATCTTATTTTGAACTCGTATAAACTATTCGTAACTAAAATTGAATCTTATTAAAGAGTTTTTTAATTAAGTGAAATATCTTTGTAAGACTCGCTCCAACGCAGCATCCATAGCACAATTCATGGCATGGGCTGCATTGTGGATGAATTAAAGTGTGTGAATTAAAGTGGGTGAAAATTCCATATCTATGGGTTATGGATGGATGTAATAGTGGCTCATTCAATTGCTTTTCTTTTTTTTTGTAATAATTTTACTTTATTTCTTTTTGATTTAAAAAAATTAATGGTTATCAATAAATTTTATTTTTTATTTTTTTTATTCTAACGGCTAGGTATAATTTTGTCATATCCATAACGGCTAGTTTTACAATTCCAACTATAAATATATTTTTAACTTTTAGTTTTTTCACATAACTCATTTCATTCTCTTTCAACAATCTAAACTCTCTCAGTACTTTCAAAACTCAAATCTCAATAGATCCAAGAGTTTTGTTTTACTCAACTCTTGAACGATGAAACCAACGAGCAAAGCCCAAACTATCCATCTTCAATGTCTTAGTTTTCACAACCTGGGTTTTCTCAGTTTTCACAACCTTAGTACTCATTTGAACAATTCCAACAATATCAACAGTATCAAGCATGGGTGAAACAACAACAACAACAGCTGCAACAATCACAGTATGAACAACCAGTTGTTGAATCACCTTCATCACTGAAAGAAACACCAAAAGAAGAAAGGCAAATCCAAAACTCAAAACAAAGACGATAAGAAGGTGATGTGTATTAGGTGGCCATTAGGTGAAGAAAAGTTAATGACTAAGGCTTGGGTTCAAATTACCAAATGCCCAATAGATACCAACAACCAAAACCAATAAGCATACTAGGGAGAATAGAAGAGCACTACAATGCTACAGCCCTTAAATTCAAAGAGGTGCTCATAGTCTTAGAAGTCACTGGTTTTTTATTAAGCCGAAGGTGTCGAAGTTTAATTATATATCTTTGAATCAAGTCAACATACAAAAGTGGTTGGTCAGAAGAAGATTACAAAAGAAGAGCAAATAAGGAATTCATCGAGGATCAAAAAACTCCTTTTACATATGAACATGTGTGGAACCTGGTTAAACATCTTCCAAAGTTTTCCGGGTGTACTAAAGTGTATTCTCATCAAGCCCCCAAAAGAACAAAGAGAAGTAGCACGGGGGAGTATGCAGATTCTGGTTCGGATGCCAACTTTGGTAGTACTCCTGATTTTGGGTTTCAACTTCATGATGATATCGCTGATGTTGTTGTTGTTGAAGATTCACCACCATCCTGTCCAATGGAAAGGGATAAGGCCAAAAGACTGGCCAAAATTAAAGGTAAAGGTGTGTATTCTTCTTCCTCACTTGCTTATGAAGCGAAGAAGCTAAACCTCGTAGAAGACATTACCGAAACGACCAGGATAAAGAAGATGGCAATACAGAATTTCAATCAAACGATGAATAAATATCGATGTTCGTCAAGCTAGATATGGAATGATACGAGGGCCAACAAGATCCTCAACCATACCGGTATTAAGTGATATAATGCATGCATGTATCATATTACATAATATGATTGTTGAAGATGAAGGAAATTAAATAACTAACTGGGTGTGTGAAGAACATGAACCTGATCTAGAAACCTACAATAATGGGGCATCAACACAATTTCAACAGCATTTGAACAGATTTAGAACATTACGTAGCCAAGAAGCTCACCAAACACTAAGGAAATATCTAATTGAACACCTTTTTGGGCAAATAGGGTGCACCATAACTAGTTAAATATTTGTTTTCTATCTATCTTGGTAATGTCCCTTCTCGTTTATTGTGTTTGAGTTGTTTTTTTTTATTTAATTTGAATGTAGTTGTGTTTTTACTTGAATATATTGTTGATTTTTTATTTATTTATTTTAATGTTACTTTATTTATGTAAATATACTCATAATAATTTAAATATATATGTTTAAATAAATAGAAAAGAAAAAGTTATGTAGAAATATAAAGGTGATTGTGAGATGGATGGTGTTGGAGATAAAATTTGATTAAGAAATGATTAGATAAAAGTTAGTGAAAAACTAATATGACATGCTGACTAAACTGACTCTGGGATGGGATCGGATAGTTTGTAGTTTTAGAAGAAAGCAAAGTGAAGGGCAGATGGAAAAAGACCCGGGCCATGAGAGCAGTCATGCATATTCCACGTCATGATCCATCTTCTTTCCTTTTTCTTAATTTCTTCTATTAGAATTGAAAAAGATTTTGCTTGTTAAACTGTTTTTCTTCCACCTACACATGATAATTTTCTCTCTCTTTCTAACTATATATCTTTAGGCACCCCTCTTCTCTTCCCCCCAAACGTACACCTCCTACCATCAATCTCTCTCTCTCCCTAAGCTCCCCCCTAAATATATAAAGATCTACTGCAAGAGCAGATCGAGGGAGCTAGGTTGATTAATTAGATTAAGAATGGTGAAGTTCTCTAAGGAGCTTGAAGCCCAACTGATTCCTGAATGGAAAGATGCATTTGTGAACTATTGGCTACTCAAGAAACATGTTAAGAAGGTGAAACTGGCCAGGATATCTGTGCTTTCCCAAACCACCAAATCTAATCATGATTACGGTCTTTCCATATTCGATGGTGTGCGTTCCTTCCTCCATCGTAATGCTACCAATGGAGACCCACCTGATGATCAGATGATGATCCAGGTATGCATGCGTTACCTTTAATTAATCGATCTCATCCATCAGCTTTTAATTTGCGTGCTAGCTAGCGCTATATATATTTAGTTAGATCAGATTTATATATATATATATATATATATATATATATATATATATATATAATCATAATTTATATTGAATGGTTAAAGTTAACATATATGTGTGTGTAGCTACTGTTAAAGTTGGAAAAGGAATTGAATTGTTTTGTGCATGTCCTCATCATATCATGGGTTTCGTGTCATCATTCATGATGCTTCTTTCCTTTGTCCCATGAAACCAGATGTTTTTTAGCATTTCAGCTTGTTACGTTACGCATGAAACCATCAGTTTAAACATCTTTCTTTCCATTATCTTATATTTCCTTCACCGTCAATATAACTACTAAATCTCAATTAACTAGTTAATTAATTTCTTTTTTTAAACTATGTATGTAGGTTATAGAAGCACATAATATTAATATATTATGATAATTAGAGAACCACCAGCTAGCGCTGCAGTCATGTCTAACGTCTATATATGTGGTTGAAATGAAGCATATATATATATATATATATATATATATATATATATATATATATATATATATATATTGTGCATGTGTGCATGGAGTTGAAGCAGTAGGTATAATTAATTAATGAGACGGTGGTGAGCTGGCGTTAATTCCCAAGGCAAAGCCATAATTACTAACTGTGATTAAGATCGATCGATGTCTATTAATTTGAAGCCAATAGAAAAGAAACGCTGTCTGTCTGGCTAGCTAGCTTGTCCCTGTTGTTTCACGATACCATCGTGACCCAAAAGAGAACACATAACAACACACGGCGTGCCATCGTATCACAAACACATAATATATATATATATATTATTTGTTTCTAGAAAAATTAAATTAAACATGCAGTGTATATATATATATAGAGAGAGAGAGAGAGAAGCTAGCTAGCTTATGATTGATTGATATAATAATATTCGACTTACGTGATATATATATATATATGTATGTATATGTTGAAGATGAAAAATACAAATTCGGGGGAAGAAGGGGAATTGGAGGGAGATGAAGATGATGAAACGGAACTGGTTGATCATTTGTACTCGGAGGAAGATGAGGTACGAACATGATTGATGATATATATTGTGATGGATGGATATTCGATTCAATTCTCTATTTCTCTGACAAAGATATATAAATATAATATTAAATGAAATTAGGTGAAGGAGTTCTTTGAGAAGCTGGATGAGGAGCTTGATAAAGTGAACGAGTTTTACAAGAAGAAAGAAAGCGAGTTCGTAGAGAGAGGAGAGATGCTGAAGAAGCAGCTGCAGATTCTGTTGGACCTGCAGCAATTAGTTGTCGATCGTCGCCGCTCAAACAGCTTCAACTCCACCGCCTCCTCCGCCTTCCTACGCTCATACTCCTCTGCCCGCACTTCTGACGACTCCGGTACCTACCTAATTCCATCTTTTCTTTTCTTTTCTTTTCTTTCCTGCAAAATTAATCAACTCCATACGTGGATTAATTCAACTAATTAAACTTCTGTAATGCTTTCTCATTCCAATTTCTTAAAGTGAAGATCGACACGGCTCACTTTTTGTATACTAATAAACTAGCTGTTTTATTTCTATTGTCATCATTAAATTAAACTTTCACACAAATAATATATATATATATATATATATATATATTAATTATTTATTTATTTAAGTATTATTTTTATAGTGTCATCTTGTGTTGCAAACACCCTTCTAGTAAATTAATGCGTGTGTGCGCGCGCAGAAAGTGCATCGGAGTTTGGCGAAAGGGATGGAGGAGAGACACAAACGGATGATGTGATATCAGCTCTAGAGAAAAACGGATTGAACGTTGTTGGTGCAGCCACAAGGGGAAAGACTAAAGACGGAAAGCCCAAAATGTCGATGAGAATCGATATTCCGGCAACAACCCCCACACGAACCATAACAGCGGTTACGTCTATGCTATGGGAAGATCTAGTCAACAACCCTAAGAAACACGGCGAATACATCAATCGCAAGAAACTTCAGTGTGCTGAAAAAATGATCAGAGGGGCTTTTGTCGAACTCTATAGAGGTCTTGGTCTACTAAAGACTTATAGGTACGTATATATATAGTATTTCAAATTCAAATTCTAATATATATATATATATATATATCACACACTCGATCCCAATTAATAATTACCTCAGTCACTTATGTATATGACTAGCTAATATCTAGTTAATGTTGACGCGTAGTTCATATTAAGGACTACTACTAATTAATTGGTTTTCTATTTCTATAAAAGCTAGCTAAATATAGTGGTATTATTGGCATGCAGCTCACTGAATATGGTGGCTTTTGTGAAAATATTGAAGAAATTCGACAAGGTAATTGTATATGTTTGTGTCTTTTAAGCAATATTAATTGATACAAAAACAATTAGGCGAATCATTACAATCTTGACTTAAAATATACCTTCATTTTTTAATAGGTGTCTAACAGACAGTCATCGGCAAATTACCTCAAAGTTGTCAAAAGATCTCATTTCATTAGTTCCGATAAGGTACCGAACTATTATACGCTCATCCATCATGTCACTTGTTATTATTCTAATCAATTATAAACAATCACTAGCTTGCTAGTTCTTTCCAATGTTTTTAATTACAAAATAATCTCATTGCTATACATTTAACGTACTTTAGCATAAAATCATTAATACGTATGTAACGGCTAGTTTTTAGTTGATTATGAACTTATAAGATATGCTCTGTTTGATGCAACGGGAGACCCGTGTTCACACAACTGGATTCTGAATATAAGTTATATTAAAACCAGTGAGCTTGAACATTCTATAGGAGTGAAAGTAAAAGATGGGACGAACTTAATATATATATAAAATTAACACTATTGACGATAAACAAAGGAAGCCTATTAAGATTAACCGTAATTGAAATATAAAGAAAAATAAGCATTTTACAATAATATATTCAAAATTTCATAAACATTATGTATGAAAAGTTATTAAAAAGATATTGCATTTAACAAGGAGGATGGTTGTTTAGTTGGAGCAGCCACGCCTAACTACTAAGCAAACAGAATTTTGTTGTTATTTTCCTTCTTTCTATATATATGCATGAATATTAGCTAAACGCACACTACTTCCTTTTAATTAAGAGGAAAGTGTGAAATACATTCATAAACTAATTATGAGGTTTTACTGGCTAATTACATTAAGACTTGAGATTGGCTGAATCGAACAACTTTACAATATTAAAAGAACTAATAATGTAAATGAAAAAAATATCAGATTAACTAATAATATAGAATTTGATCACAGCAAGTAATTAGTTAGTGAGCACTTAGATGGGTAGTGGGTCATTATTAATATAATATTGTTCATGCATCATTTTGCTTTTCCTATTAAGATACCACTAGCTCATTCCATCATGTACATGCATGTATCCTCTTGTTATATATGTGTTTGTTTAAAACATTCGGTTACATATCCTTAAATCTATAATTTATTTAAAATCATCTTCTTTAAATTTATTTTATATTTTTTAAAAACATTTCACATCTCATTCTCATACCTATAATTTATGGGGTTTGTAAATAGGTAACCTCAAATTTGAAGGAACATTAAGTTTTTCTCTAAAAATTTAAGGAATGGGGACGGGGATAAGAATGAGGTATCTAATGTAAGAGCATTCACAATCCATCTCTCATTCTATATCTTATAATTATACTAAAAATCATTATATTTTTTTAATTAAATAATATTTTATTTCATACTTTTATCATTATATTTTTTCTCTCATCCACTCACAACCACTTTCAAATATATTAAAAATTTTATGAGGGTTGTATCGTATTTCCCAAAATACAATTCTTATAACTTTTCTACCTTTATCACTCGCAATCACTCACAACCATCCCCATAATATACGGCACCTAGTCACATAGATATGGGGAACGAACTGTGAATGCTCTAAGGTTAGATTACACAAAATGTTATAAATCCCTTAAAATTTGAAGATGTGGATAGTTATGGGAAATCAAATGTGAATCTCTACCAATATTAAGGTTTTTTTTAAAAGATACTGCTTTCCAAATTGTTAAGGATTGTACTTCTATTATAAACATTAGTGTAGATTTAAAAGTATATTTAAAATGATGTGTGAGTTAATCGTTCTATAAAAAAGTGTGTGTGTGTCAAGACAGTCAAGTTATAAATAATTATACTTGTGGGTATATATTATTAACAAACTTAAACAATCTGATAAATTAATAGATCGCTTTTTTTAAAAATATTAGTGTGTACGTTGATGATTAAGCTAAGATAAGTGATGGCGTGAATTATATATGTATATACAGGTGGTAAAATTAATGGACGAAGTGGAATCATCTTTCACAAAGCACTTCGCCAAGGATGACAGGAAAAAGGCCATGAAGTTTTTGAGACCCCGCCAACAAAAAGACTCTCACATGGTCACCTTTTTTGTTGGTATATATAACATAATTGCCTATTTAATCATATTACTATTACTATACTATATATAATACTACTAGTCATGCCCCTTGTAATAATATTAATATTAATATTAAAATAAATATATATAACTAACAACCTACCTTAATTGATTGATTTCTACAGGATTGTTTACAGGTAGTTTTGTAACCCTGTTTGCCGTATATGCAATATTGGCGCATATTAATGGCATGTTCTCCCCTCGTACTGAAACCGATTATGTTGAAACCGTCTACCCTGTCTTCAGGTATCATTAATTGTACTTGTATTGGTCCTAGCTATATGTAAAAATTTCCAGATAATCAAATTTCAGAAGTTAATTGTCAGGTTAATTTCAAAATATTTAATATAAAAAGAAAAAAAAAGTTCTTACTTAAGCTCATTGTTGGTTATTTTAATGTAAATGCAGCATGTTTGCATTGTTGAGCTTGCACCTATTCATGTATGGGTGCAATCTCTTCCTGTGGAAAGCTACAAGGATCAACTACAATTTCATATTTGAGTTCCAAGCTGCAACGGCACTCAAGTATAGAGATGCATTTCTCATCTGCACCTGCATGATGACCGCTGTCGTCTCTGCCATGGTACTACATCTCATCTTGATTTCCAAAGGATTTTCTCCATCCCAAGTTGACACCATTCCGGGCATTCTCCTTCTCGTAAGTACTTTAATTAACACATGTACGTTTACCTATAAGATAGATAGATATATATATATATATATATACATGATTTGAACTTAATTACCTGCTATACATGTACGTACGTACATATGTATGTATGTTAATTTGATTTCCAGATTTTTATTGGGCTGCTTGTATGCCCATTGAACATCTTCTATCGCTCTACTCGCTATTGCTTCCTTAGAGTCATACGCAACATAGTCTGCTCTCCATTGTACAAGGTACGAATTACTCCATCCCAACTTAACCAAATATCTAGTTACCGATATATATGCAAATGTGTCAATTAAAGTACCTTGTCATTTCTTATTTTGTAAGGAAGCATATATAGTTAAATAAAAATTGCATGCATGTCTTCACAGGTTCTAATGGTAGATTTCTTCATGGCTGATCAACTTACTAGTCAGGTATTTATCTGATATGATGCATAGATAGCAAAGTTACTGTAGGATAATTGCTTTGCGAATTTAGTCTTAAATTGGTTTTACATGTTTATTTACTTATTTTTGTTTGTTGTTTTAGATTCCATTGTTGAGGCACATGGAATCTACAGCTTGTTACTTCCTAGCAGGGAGCTTCAAAACACATGAATATCAAACTTGTAAGTCAGGGAAGTTATATCGAGAGCTTGCTTATGTAATCTCTTTTGCGCCATATTATTGGCGTGCTATGCAGGTATTTAACGATTGACTTAACTGTGGTTAAATTCTAAGACATCATCATATATATAAGAATGTGATGAATAATTGATTAATTACATTTGCTTAATGATACATGTATATGCGTAGTGCGCAAGGAGATGGTTCGACGAGTGTGATGTGAATCACTTGGCTAACTTGGGGAAGTATGTGTCAGCCATGGTTGCAGCCGGGGCGAGGTTAACCTACTCACGACAAGAAACACACTTATGGTTGATCATTGTATTGGTGACTTCATTAATTGCCACCATATACCAGCTATACTGGGACTTTGTTAAGGACTGGGGACTTTTTAATTCCAAGTCCAAAAACCTATGGCTTAGGGACGAACTTGTCCTGAAGAAAAAAGGCTTCTACTACATGGCCATTGTAAGTTGTCACACAACGACCCTTACACCCACAGACATCATGGTTTAACTTTAACTTAATCATCATATCATTCAGATAATGTTAACTAGAAATACCAAAATCTTGATATGCAGGCCATAAATTTTGTTTTGAGGGTGGTGTGGTTAGAGACTGTGCTACAATTCAAAGTCGGATTCTTTGAATCACGACTGCTTGAATTTTCCCTTGCTTCTCTAGAAGTGATGCGACGTGGTCATTGGAACTACTACAGGTAAATGAACAAATAAATATATAGAGTATATTTTATTTCTTTCATTTTGATAATCTGAAACGTGGTCTATCTCTCATATAAATATATAGCTAGTCGTGTATATGTATGTGATGCTTTGTAAATTAATTGATGTAGGCTGGAAAATGAGCACTTGAACAATGTTGGCAAGTTTAGAGCGGTGAAAACTGTTCCTTTACCATTTCGTGAGACTGATTCTGATGGGTGATGGAATTACTTATCTTCTCTTGACGTATAGTAGCTCAAACACTGCAAGGTCGTCCCATGGATAGGATAGATCATTCATTGGGACAGTTTGAATCAAATATCAATACCCATGTAGCAGATTGAGAAAGCAAGCCGTAAGGCCCCTTATGGTGAAAGTATTTGAAAGCAAACCAATTATGTTTTTTTAACTGTTCTACAGTAATGCATGTATAATTTTTCAGACATTTGTGAATGAATAAAACCAGTTGTCATCCATTTTCATATATTCAGTCTAGCAATGTACTGTTGGTAATTACCAAGTCGACTTGGTGTGTACCGTACAAGTCGACCAAGGAGGAGATTGATTTCCTAAAGTCTTCCTGATGTGACTGAGTTCTTAGGGTTATATTGTTTTGGATTAATCCTATCGTGTAGCATATAGAGTTATAGTCTTAACGTGTCTAGGTTAGCTATATAAACCGAGTCACAATTTATTTGTAATCAAGTTTTTAGAGTAATATATTATTGAAAATAATAAACCTGCATGTAAGCCAATACGATCGATCCAACCCATGAATGGTAAGTGACATGTTGTTAGAATCATACAAAAACCTAATTAACCTAGGTAGATAGAGTAAATCAGGTATCGTATCCACGGGAAGTATGTGATTAGTGTTACATGATTTGTTTAATTATTTAATTAAATTACTAATTAAACTAGATATTGTCACTTTGACTATAATGGATGTGGACGAGAATAATTAAACTAAACAAATGTTTATAAAACAGAACTAAGAGATGATCACACCTAGGTTTTAGGTATGTGAATGAATTACGTCACCTGGGTTTTACCAAATTAGAAATCACATAGACATGATTTCTTTGTTATGCCTGTTGAAAAATGATTACAAATTAGATAACGGTTATGTAAATTAGATAGTTAAACTAACTAAAACAAAACCTAGTTATGTCATTATTAAAATCAATTATGATAATACCCTAATTAACCATAATGATTAATAATACAAATACTAATATCAATCAATTAAACTAATTGACAGCTGTTTTAATCAATTGAAATAACAAACACAAATAGTGAGAGATCATTACACAATCAAAGTTTGTTCTATAATGGATAATCTGCTTATCACATATGTTGAATGGTAATTACCAACCGAATAACCGATTATGTAAATTAATTAGTAAACTAACTAATGCATTTATCTAGAAATTTTATTTGCAATCACCAATTAATGATAATAATCTAATTACTACGTAATGATTAACATTGTAAAATTGATAACATGATTAGCAATAATCAAATCAACTAACAAGAAAAGTTGTTAAACAATCAAAGTTTATGTCTTACCAAGTAAAAGCATAAGCAAGCATAATCAAATCACAAACCGTCCACCCGGAGATGATCATGGATGGTTTAGTCTTTCATCTTTTTCGTAATCTCTTCAATCTTCAACTTGGGTATATGAATCCTTGATCGAGTGATGATTAGAAGGAGTTTCAATCCTTGAAAATAATCTAAAGATTCGTTCTTGGGGTAAGAGGCCAGTCTACATTCATAATCCTAATTTTAGGGTTTAAATAGGTTTTAAAATTTGAAACAATCCTTAAAATATCACACTAGACCATAACATACGACCTTTAGACCGTAGTTTACAGCCTACCCCATCCTAGACTACCTTGGCCTCTATCTTGCAGTTTTCCTAGATGGCTTTGTAGTGAGGCCGTAAGCTATGGTCATAACTTTTCTTTCTTGGTTTTCTTTGTTTTTAGCTCCGTTCAATTTGTAATCTTGCTGGTTGTTGTATTCTTACCAAATAATGTTCATTAAGCTCTATTTGACCTATATTTCAAATATGTAACAAAGTAATAGCATCCTATACATAAAGTATATTAAAAATACAATATTAAATATGATACATGCATGCATATTAACCAATTATCATAAGTTCAACCTTCGATCTAACCTTGTTTAAGCACGATTGCGCCCCGATAAACCATGCAACCGTGCACATACCACTTGAACCTTTTGCCTGAGGATAGGGGCTGGATAATCCATTATCACTATTGATCTCTTTTACCTATAGTTAAAGGGAAGATGGGGCCGGTTATAGGGGATGAACAATCACCATCGGTCAAAGAAACTAATTCACCCTTGTTTTAATGCCATATGTTAATTATTATGAACTACACTATATGGCTATATAGATTAGGATAAGTATGATTCTTCATAGTGTATGGGATGTTACGAACCTAGTCCATCTAGTACAAAGAAAAACATCAGCACGATGTTTTATTGCTTCACTCAAATTCTAAAATGGGTACTTGGAATACGCCTAAGGAGATGTGCAAAACGATCAAGACCTGAAACCTACATGTCGATCAGGTACGGGGCGCTAAATGATTTAGAGGGTTAAAGATGTAAGAAATTTATGCCATCAATAGCTTCCCCTCCAAGATAAAAGTTATATCATCAAGATCAGCATCACCAAGTGTAACTATTTAAGTAGAAAGGTTAGTTAACAAGTTTCTTACGAGTCTACTTATACATTTTGTATGGCCTTGATTCCAGGAGACCATATGTTTTCATTTGAACTTCAGAAACATAATTCTTAAACCAAAATTTTATCAAGTAACAAAATTTAAAAATATGTCTATAACAACCATAATCGACCAGTACATCAAAATTCGAAAATTTGACGAAACATAACCATTACGTAACAATTATGTTAGGATGTTAGTCTGGGATTTGATGTCGGGTAGCCTTGAGATCCATGCTAAGCTCACATATTTATTCATCATTTCACACTCGTCAAGCTAATAGGCATACAAAAGTCAATATTATTAAGTGACTTTTTTAGTTTTGCTTTAGCAAAATAACCGCAAAATAACCTTATTATAACTTTTGCTTTAACTTTAACTATGGCTATTACTTTATCTTTACTTGTATTTCTTTATCGTAATTTAACTATGCATTAGATTTAAAGTTCATATCATACTTTATCAAGTATCTCTACAATATGTTTTACTTTTACTTTATTGTGTATTTACACATGTGTAAGAATTCTTTAGCTAACATTGTGCTAAGTCTTTAAATATACTTTTATCTTTTTTATCTTTACTTTGTTATGACTTTTTATTTGTACAAGCCTCGTTTAGCCATTTTGTGCATGGTACGCAATACTTTCTTAACTAACGCTTGCAACAAATGCAAGACTTATGTTGTTTGTCTTTATGCAAGTCTTTTATGTTGGTGTTTGAAATACATCAATACATTTGTGATTGCAGGGCTTTTTTAGCATACTATAACCTTCATAGTTTTGCTTTAGTAGGATACTGTTTTTGAATTGCTACTCAACTTCCTTTATCGTTTCACATGTGAAACTATAACTTTAGATTTATTTAACTATGATTATCTTTAACTCTTTGCCTATACTTTAGCTTTTTAAATAAGTTTAACTTTAACTCTTTACCAATACCTTAGATTTTTGTACAAAGCTTTAACATTTTATAAGTTTGGCATATCATACTTTATATTACTTTAGACTTTATTTAGATTTATGCTTTACGAAAAAAATAAAAAAGTAGGTGCATGGGTAACAATAAAATATTTTATGTACAAATAATGTCTTTAATTTATCTACACATTGGGAAGTTAGACATACCCATCTACATATGTCATTGCACATCTACATATGAGTTGGTCATTTGCACATGACCAAGTACAAACACTTTAACTTTGTAAGGCTCCCACCATTCACGCATGAGCTTGTCTATCTACACATTAGCATGTCACACCCCGACCGATGGCAGAATCATCAGGGCGGACGAATGTGAAACGATTGTTCATAGCACATGGAACTAATTAAGTTGAAATAATATTAAATATCATTAATCATTGAACATTACAAGACAAATAAGTCATTACATAACAATCAAGATACAACCAATAACATAAGATTTTCAATTAATCTAAGCCCAAGTCCTATATGATCACGAAGAGGTCTTCAAGTAGTAAACCTGAAACATGTTAAAAATAAAGGGTTGTGGAGAATTATGAAGAGGCTGAAGCAACCAAACACCCAAAGTCCTTTTGCATGCATGCACATGAGTACTGAAGTAGAAGCTTCGGAAGTTCTCACACCAGCAATAAGAAATACTCTAAGTGTGAAATCTTCCGAAGCCAAGACCAATATCTTTCGAAGCCAAACATGAAGTCTTCCGAAGCTTTAG
>BJCM01166216.1:0-28690 GCA_018326385.1 Flaveria bidentis | reverse complement strand
GTGTGGTGACACAAGTGTGTGTGTTTTTGTATTGTTTTTGAAAAATGAACGTGTCTTGTTTAACACGGTAGTACTTGCATTCAGTTAAATTCAAACTCGTTAGAATAACGGGGCAATAAGGTTATTTTTATCATTCAGTAGAGTCAGACAGATACTAAATCAAACAGCCAAGTTTCAGTCAGATGCAGACTCAGTCAGAACTTCTTACTGGGTCAGCTTCTAACTCAGTCAGATCTTACTCAGTCAGCACAATCAAACAGCCCCTAAACAAATAACATAAACCTATCCTACTTAAACTAATACTTCCTTAACTTCTCCCTTAATTCCAGCACCTAAATTCATGGAGCACCCACTCCACTTTCTAAAAATTGAATATTTCCCTCCATTAAGTTTCCCTCCATTTAGCAACAACTGGGTCGGATCTTACCCATATTGAACCTGACCCAACAGTGGGTTCATATCAATACTTCTGGCCCGGAAAATCGACTTGTCTTCAAGTCAAAAGGAAAGGAATTATTGTGCCAAGCGATAAACCATTCGTGGAAAAGCTGATGGACGATTTCTTTGTGTTTCAAAGCTTCAAAAGTCCCAACCAAAACAATTTCTTATGCCTCTTGAAATGCAGCCACTGTACTACATTGAAACTTCAAATCTGTTTTGAATTTAGGAGTGGCTGTTGTTGCCAATTGCTTCCGTGCAGCCTTACCACCAGGCGTTGAGACCGGGGGTGTGGCAGTTTGCATGGTTGCTGGTGTGGGCGTCGAGACTGGTGGAATGGCAGTTCGCCGCAAAGATGGTACTGATAGTATGGCTTGTTTTGGTGTTGGTGTAGATGATAGAGGCTCAATACTAGGGGTTCTAGTCCAGCCTCTTCCCGAACCCGATTCCACATGAGTGTCACACTGGAGGAGTGTTCCAAACATTACGGTCTTGAGTGTCGCAACATCGCTCCTTTGCGACACTATGGCGTCAAGCTTGGAGGCAATGGCGCCCAACTGGGCGGCAATAGGTTCTGTTGGAGTGCTGCTGCTCATCAGCTTGATCCGGGTCTGCATGCTCTTTGCTTCTTCGATTTTCCCGGCAATCGAACCAAATGATAGAAATCAAAAGTCGACTTGATTAACTTAAACTACAGCAATACAAATAGGGCCCTGTTCGAGAAGGGTGATCTCCAATTACAAGCTTTATGAACCTCACTTTTGATAAACCAAAAACACAGACTAAACAAATAACATAAAACTATCCTACTTAAACTAATACTTCCTTAACTTCTCCCTTAATTCCAGCACCTAAATTCATGGAGCACCCACTCCACTTTCTAAAAATTGAATATTTCCCTCCATTAAGTTTCCCTCCATCCGGTTTCCCTCCATTTAGCAACAACTGGGTCGGATCTTACCCATATTGAACCTGACCCAACAGTGGGTTCGTATCATATTAACTTTGTCCCCTGCTTCATCACTCTATCTTGTTTATGTAAAAATAGAGAGATTGTTAACAAGCATCAAGTATAACTGATGACAAAAATATTAGCATCCAACAACATATTACCTCTTGGAATATGACATATGTATAGAGTATAGACATCTGATGACTTGTTTCTAGAGGTTCCTTCAATGTCAATTGTTCATTCGTTTGTGGACTTCTAGGAGACATTTGAAAGTCAAACATTGTGATCAACACGCAATAGGCTACTATAATATGCAACAATAGGCGGATATATATCTTTTTAACGACTAAAGGGTTAATGATGAAGCACTCACCCACCCAATAATCTTCATTACTCGAGTACGAAACCCGAGACCATCCTCAGAAGAAAACTTATCTTAGATAAGGAAACCACTGGCCTAACCTAGAACCTCTTTCTTTGTCACATGTGAGACTTGAATCTAAAATCTGCCCCTATTTTAATAAAGTATCAGGGTACATCACTTCAACCATTTGGACTGTGGATCGTTGCAATAGGCAGATATATAGGTTGCAATATTAAAATAATCACATAATTATAACCAATTTAAATCTATCTAAACACCTAAAATTCATTATACCAACTTGAAAATAAATAAAAAGACATCAATCACATAAATAAAAATAGATATATAGATTAAATTTACCAAATTTGATGTCATCAACTTGACTAGAGGGTGTATCATAGGCAAAAAGATTAACAGACACAGTATTAAGTTGTTTTTGAAGGCATTTTAACAAACACTTGGTGTGCAATAATAAGTTGTGTGCATCAATTGAAACAAAAATATTAAAACTTTATGTTTATCAACCACATTAGACAGCATAAAATTAATCATATCTAAATAGAAAAAAGATTCATAATTCTAAATATCATAAGAGAAAGGATTAGATGCATTTTCGTAGAATCAAAATGTTGGACTAACCTTTTCGATAATCAATTATGGAGTTACCAAATCCTCACAAAATCAGGGGGAGGTCGAGCACCACCGGAGGCTGTAGCTATGGTCGGAGGGCGGAGCAGTTGCAGCGACGAGGGGCAGGATGTGTGCTGCGTGAAGATGGATGGGGGTTAGGGTTTTTTTTATGTTATTAGTTGTATAGACATATAGATGATTAAAAGGCGTATAGCTGGAAATGACAATAGCAGCAGAAAACATACCTTGATATGACCGAAAGAAGACGATAAGCCGATTGCAGATGAGATATAAAATACGAAATCGATCAACAGCAGGAGTTGACCAAGAACATGATGATCGGAGCAGAGCAGAGCGTCTCGTCACGGAACGTTTTGGGTGAATAAAGCGTTGATAAGATCGCCGAACAAACCCAATAGGTTAACGCCATCACCCCGAACCGAACCGACCCGACCTAGGTTACTATTTTATTCTTTTTAACCTTTTACTCTTTTCTATATTGTTCTTAAATTGTTTTTTTTTTCTTGCAGAAATATTTCGTTCAACGTTAGAAACGTGGTCGACGTAATACTCTTTCCCATCTACACCAAACCGACGTATTTAATCATATTAATGTCACATGCGCAACAATTGTAACAAAATGCATAGTTTTTTCTTTGTTTCAATGTTAGGTCATGTTACGTTGCATTGTGCTAGACATAATATTCTTTTCTACCTATATTGGATAATCGCAACTTCATATGTTTCTCTTATGTATTTAACCACGTTAGTGTTACCATCGCAATACGCGTAATGAAGTTCGCAACACGCCGCATCTCACATGTTTAATTTCTAGTTCTACCTTAATAGCTAACATGTTCGCGTAATACGATCGGGCTACATTTTACATACATCATGTGTTTCTAATATTTTGTTACTTTTGTAGTATTTTAATAAAAATCTATTATGTTTTTCTAAGCTAAAATTTAACACGTCAAATAAATGAGTTGTGCATGACTAATTGTACAACTTATTGTACATGACAAAATAGATCGGTTAGCAAAAAATTTACACTAAAATATTTAAAAAAACACATGTTATAATTGTTGGCTTAAAGAGTTTTTAAACCTGGTAGATTAAAAAATATAGCTGAAATGTTAAACAAATTATTATTATTATTATTATTATTATTATTATTATTACTATTATTATTATTATTTTTGCTTATGAGTAGATAATATAAAATTTTATGTAAGTGTAAGGTTATAATGTGACTAATTGTAAGAGTTAATATACAAATAATCTTATAAATACCGTTTTTAACCTTTAAAGTGGTTGTATATCATGAATTGAATAAAGTAATTGTTCGTATCATAAATATTCTTGTCATATGTTTTATATAATATAGAAATCTTATAAATACCGTTTTTAACCTTTAAAATGGTTGTATATCATGAATTGAATAAAGTAATTGTTCGTATTATAAATACACTTATCATATGTTTTATATAATATAGATAGATATAATTTCCATCAACTCCCCATAAATAAGTTACTGTTGAAATGGAGTGGGATTTTTCCTTACATTGGGCTATATATCAATTTACACTTGAATGTAACATTATTAATTAAGCTATGTTAGTGCCAACTGTGATGCACAAATAGATTATTTAAAAAAATAATAGGTTCGGTTATTAACCAATTCAATTATTAGTAAAATGACTATAACATGTTATTCTAAAGCCGGGTTGATTAACATTTTGTGAATGTATACAGATCTACTTGGTGACTAGTGGATTAAACGACCTTTATTGATGGTTAAAAAACTAATTAAACGTTTGTGATGTGGGATGCGATGATCGAGCAGAAATCATTGCTTATGATTGATAGAAAGAGGTTTCCATTGGAATGGTTAATGATCGACTCGTATAGGTTAGGTTACTAGTTTTTCTTACCCATGTCTACCCAAGGGCTCCTCGGTGAGTGGTGAGGAATGGTGGTTGGCCGCGGTAATACCACTAGCGTTGGCGTGACATGATGAACCATAACGCACCTCTACCGATACAAAACGATCCCTCAATATATTTTACGGTTATACAATGCTAATCTCTAATAAAAAGTTGTGTATTTGTTTTATTTTAACCATGTATAGAACACATAATTCATCTTTTACACCTAAAAAGAATTACACACTGATGTTGCTTTCTATTCACTTTCATCCAGACAACCGTGAACAAGATCTTTGGTATGGACCATAGGATCTTAGAACATTTTTTGCCACGATCGATGACTTAATCGAATAAGTACATGTCATTGTCATAAAACATTTGAATACACACTTCAAAATGTTATCTCTAATTTCTATTTTTATCTTTTTTAATTTAATCTCTTAGTTTTTTAATCATTTTAATTATTATGTAATGTTTTTTTTGTTTTTACCATTATGCAATTTTTTTAACAACGAATGTTATTTTGAATTATATAGTTATTATTTTACTTTTTCTAAGAAACAAAATACGTTGTTATCTTAAGTATTTTTTATTTTTGTTGTCGACATTCAAGCATAAATTTCATGAAAACGGATTTGTATTCAAATCGAGTATGTTATTTGGTATTGTATGTTAGATATTTTAGTGTGTAATTGGGTTGACTATGACCATTGTGTTCATAATATTCATCAAGAAAGTTAAGATATGTGGAATGCACACGTATTTAAGTTTATTGTGATATTTAATATTGGAAACCTTCTTACGGACGAATCCTCCAAACAATAGGGTCTCCAATGGGGTAAGACCTTATTGACGGGTGTCTAGGGGTGATGCCCTTGGGAGAAGGTCCAAAGGACAACCCCTTGCTGGTTCGAAAAATACACAAAATTTAAAATGTAAAATTTTTTTTCTGAATTTCATTTGTGAAATCCGGTTTTGAAAAAGGTGCAATTTTTAAGCCATTATGATTTACAAAATGAAAACCGCCAACTGACAGTTTTGCATCCCAATCTCCAAAAATCGAATTGTAGACATTTGGTCACACTCTCTCTCAAATTCTCTTTTTCTAGTTCATAAAATGCACACACTATCATACTTAGTTTTTTTTATCAAATCTAAGTTTTATTTAATAGATATAAGGTGAGTCACCGAACAAATTTGATTTCAAAGTGTTATTCACGTATTTCAGATTATCCAAGTTTGATTTTAAATTTTTTACATTGTATGCTATAATAAATTTAGTTACCATTGAGGTATCATGATGAACTAAACCAATTATGGTCAGAAAAACATCTTTGCATGTATTGATATCATCAAAACCGGTTTTGACGCTTGTATTTATGATTATCAATGAGTCGAGATGATAATGAGTAATGACTATACTTACGCTACGTAACACATGAGAAAAGTTCATGGCGTAAACTTGTAGTATTTGTTTTTTATATTGTACGAAATTAGGCTATGTTTGGGATTGTTTATTTTGGTTAAAAATGACTTTTGATAAAATTACTTATTAGTTTATGACTTTTCAAAAGAAGTTTTAAAAAACTGTTTGAATTAGCTTATAAACTAAAAGTTTGTAAAATAACCAAAAAATCATATTTTTTAAATTGGGAGTTAGTAAAAGTTAGTAGAGATGTATAACAGGAATAGACTAAAAAAGTTTTTAAAAGTTAATAAGTAACCACTATTTAGTTTAAAAAGTATTTTTTGGTTGCCAAACACATTTTTGATATATTAACTTCACAAAAGTTAATAAATCAAATTCTCAACACTTAGGGCCGTTTGGTTCATAAAATATTTTGCAAATGAATTAAAAATGAAATGTTTTGAAAATTTTTAATGTGTTTGGATGGTCAATTTTGAGTGCATTTGGAATGCTAATTTTGAACATTCCATTGGAATGTTAAACATGTTATAGGTAAGTGGAAGGAATATGAATTCTAATGAATGTTAAAAATTTTGTCAGTTTCAGTTTGATCCAAACAGGATTTTGAATGGAAAATTTTTCAATTCCAATTCCAAATTATATGGGGGCGTTTGGATGGAAAGAATAAAATAGAATTGAGAAAAATAGTATAATATTCAAGTAAATTATATTTAAGTGGGTAATAAAATATAAAATCAAAGGGAATGTTTCACCTTAACTTTCCTTAGTTGTGGTATTTCAAATTCCCTCTCTAGGTGGAAGGATTTTGAATTCCCACACAACCAAAGAAATTTGAGGTAAAATATTCTTTTGAGATTTACATTTCATTACCCACTCAAACATAATTTACTTGAAAATTATACTAGTTTTTCAATTCCATTCCATCCCATCCAACCAAACGTTCTCTAAGAATTATGTGAACCAAACATGACCTCAGGTGGTTTTTGGGAAACATAGAAGAAAGAGTCAATAAATAAATTTAAAGTGTTAATAATTTAATTTTTAAAGTTAAAAAAAATTACTTTCTTAAAAATAACTTTTCAAAATAAGCAATCTCGTACACCCTTCTAATCTACTTTATTTGAATTAATATTTATCTCCTTACACACCTGCCGCTTTGCTAATGGAATGATAGAAGATTGGAAGACAACACCGGCGTCGCTGCCACCGCCACCACCGGCCGCAAAGTTGAAGATGGTGGTGCCGGTGATTAAAGATCAAAGTGCCATATGGTTTCAACGCTTTCCACGTCATTACTTCGTCTTCTCCAAATTTAGTTGTTTACGATGGTGTATGCAACTTTGAATTATCATTGTGATTGTTTTGTTACTGTTATACTGGTCTCCTTTCTCAAACAACAAAGAAATTATCATTCGACCTAATTAAACAAATATAATGTTTTAATTGACCTAAATCTTTTTCAGCTTCTTCAACTCAAATTATGTTTTTATTCTAGTGAATTAGGTAGGTTAATGTAGTTTTCATATTTCTATTAGATCATGGATTTTAGAGTTCAGTATTTATTGTAATTTGTTTAAACACTGTTGCTTTTACTGTATTTAGGTTGATTTTATTCCCTACTTCAGTTTATTTTGTTTATTTATTTGGTCATGGAATTGTCTATAAATTGAGATCTTAACCTCAAATATAATGCAACAATTACAACCTCTTAACTGGTCTATTATCTCTATACAAAAAATAAAAGAAGACATTCCATGGTTCCAAAATAAATGTAATAATTTTCTTTCCTATGCTAACATTACCAAACACATGATTTAAATTCATAAATTATGAGTAGGTAATTGTTACAGGTATTGTTAGCATTGGTTTTGATTCACATGATCACTCTATTTCCTAATCATTGAGTGAATGCCAGATATTCAATAGATAGTCAAACATGGTTCAGGGGTTAACTTATGTTTGAATTTTGAACTAGGATTGAATCTATATGGATCGGTATATTATAAAGGATTTTAAAGACTGGGTTTGATAATGTGTATATATACAATGATCAATTAAACAACTTTGTGTTGTTTGGTATTTGAAACTTAGTTCTTCCATAAGCAACAATGATCAGTTAACAGTCTCTCATCCTTTTCATTTACTAGAAAAAGAACTTCTCCTCGAGTTCTTGAAGTAGAGAGTTTCATATGATGTGGTGCTCAGTGTTCCCGCCAACACCTTTGGTTTCACTTTCACATTATCATTCATTATTGATTTTGTTCATCTTTATACCCTCCACCACCGGAACACAATTGATGCTATTAAATTCTTAATCTTTATTTTTCAAGATGAGACAAATGATGTTGTTGGTTAGAACTGCAAGAAAAATATCACCATAAAGGGTGGGAACAGTAGAGGAAGACCCAAGTTGATTTGGGATGAGAGGATTACGCAGAATCTGGTAAAGTTGCACTTCTCCGAGTACATGATCGAGGATAGAAGTTTGTGGAAGCGTAGGATTAAGGTTAAGGACTTTTAGTGGGGACCTGTTAACTTACATGTGTTTGACCATACTTGATGCGTAGGTGTACATTTACTTGCCTTAAATGTTCAGTCATAGTGCGGGATTAAGGTTGTGGTCTCAGGGGAGTCTAGGATCTACCTTCCTGTAGCTAGTTGTTTATAAAATTAAATGAGATGGATAAATAACCGGTGAATTGACCCATATTAAACATTCCTAGGGATTTTGATTGAATATTTTCTACTTTGCAACTTTTAAGAGCAAATTTATTCTCAATATTTTTGTTGGTTCAAATGAAAGTGAAATTTTGTTATGGCATATCCTTTTCATATGTTCTCAAGAAAGGAATTGTTGGAATAACTGGATCAACCAAACAAAATAACATATGGTTTTATGTGATCAATGCACACGATCATGATGCTTTAAAATTAATATCGAAAACCACACATAACAAAATGACCAACACCTCTATTTACATTAACCTTAACTTGTTTTCTAAGCTACCTAACTCCTAACAATAAGGAAACAAATCTTAACAAATACCTAACAATTATCTTGATTAAATACATGAACTAAAATAGTTCACTAAGAATTATCTCATAATTGAAGCTGTCTTTATCCTTTTCTTTCTTGATTTATTTCACTTGCTTCACGACATCAATCCTTGAACTTCCGTAATTCAACCAAACCAATCCTTTCACTGACTAAATTTAAATTCTCTAGTTTTCTTCTTAATACTAATTTGTTCCTCCTAGATCTTGAATTCCCAACAAGATCCATCTTTGGTCCATTGACCCATTAACAAACCTCGATTTCTTGCACACAACTAGAGTCATAACTTGCCTCATTGCTTCTTGCTTATTCTCAAAACCATTAGTTCTAATCATCATCATGATAATCATTACCATGATTTTCATCTTTTTCTTCATGTTGCTTACGTTAGCTCACGCAATGATTTTCCCTTTGGTTTGCTTCTCTTGTTGACTTCACGTCTTTTTGCTCATTGTTTCTTTCAAGTCTTTTTGCTCATTGTTTCTTTTTGTCTTGTGACCTTATTTTTCTTGTTTGCTTCACACAAAAAAAAAACCCCTTTTTTCATACAACTTGGATCACAACAATTAATTGTTTGCTTCCCTTTTCCTAGCAACACACAACACCAAAAATCCATTTTTTTTCTTTTCTCCTTGACAACTTTACACACTATTAGTGTTTTTCCTTAATTGCGATCTGCCTTGCTTTTTAGATGTGGTTGGCCACAATGCTTTAATAATAACAATAATAATGAAAACCACACATAATACTAAATACTATGAACCTACACCTATTTATATAAACATTAACTTGTTTCCTAAGCTACCTCTAACTCCTTACAATAACGAAACAAATCAAAACAAATCCCTAACAATTAAACGCATAAACATAAATTAATCACTAACAATTATCTTGATAAAATTGAAGACAATATCTATCCTTTTCTTTTTGATTTATCTCATGTGCTTCACGTCTTCAATCCTTGAGCTTTCACGGTTCAACCACACCCTTTCACTAATTAGTATTGAATCCTCAGGAATATTGGATTTGTTTTACCACGTACTCCTTTCATCCCCAGTATTGAATTTTCAAGTACTCCTTTCATCCCTAGAAAAATACTACATTTAACTTGACATGCTTCATGAAATTGATCTTTCAGAGAAAGACAAATAACCTTAAGTAAGATAAATTTGTAAACGTTTATACACCAAAAGTCCAAAATCAATCTCATGAGCATTTTTTTTTTGCCAATTGTCCTTGTGACCCGCTAGAACATGTCATACATGTTACGTATAAATTGTAAAACTCAATGATTAGGAAATGATATGTTTATCTCTTCTGAGTTTTGTCTTGATATTATTAACTTTGTTTCTAAAGATTCCTCTTATAGTGGATATTTGAGTTGATTTTTCTTTTCTTTTCGCTCTAGGTACTTCGTGTCCAGTGCATTGTTGAAAAATTAGATAATCTACAGGCAAAGAATTCTTATCCCATCAACAAACACCCAATGAACCTTCATTGCCATCTTCTTCATTAGTGACTCAAGACTGGGAAATATTTGAGTAGTTAAAATTTCAGGCATCTTTCGATTTAAAGTTTCAATTGGAGTATGTCCAAAATATATAGTTTTTCTCAATCTTAGCCCAAAGTAGATTTTTTTGGTAACATTAAGGTTCTAAACTATTGAAAGCGTTGACGTCTGGGTTGACTCTTATGTGAGTTCTTTATTGCAAACTGAAACTATTTTACTCTAATTGCATCAATTGAATTATACCACATAGACTACATTTGTAATATACTATGTACTTTTTGAAGCATATTTTGTTTAGTTTATTTAATCAGGGTGCTATTGCTATTTGCTAGTGAATATATATTTCACTCGGTGACACGTATGAAATATATAGATGATGAAGGTGAAGTCTTGTCCGTTTTATGAGTCTTTTAACACATGCATACAATTTCACCGAATTTTGGTTAATTCCAAGGTGGTTGTAATATATGTTTTTAATTTTATTATTTTACACCTTCGTAGTGACTAGGCATATTGCATGAGTCATATTTGTGGTTTTTAAAATTTTATTTCAAAATACAAAGGTGAATCTTGAAGCAACCATAAGGTTATTAATTATCATGTGACCTATAAGTTAAAATTTTACGTTGTGAAAACATCTTGTAAAAATTACTAGGTAAGGATGTACATCTGGCTTAAGTGGCATGACAACCTTGGAACTCTTTTGTTTAATCATATTATTGATTTCATATAAACACGAGAAATATTTTAATTTAACAATGAGACCAGGATTCACAAAGCCATTCAGTAATAATGAAATCTAAAAACCTTAAATTTATATAACTCAAAGTTCTTAACCAATGATGAACTAAAATTACAAGGCGCTATTTGTAACAAAAGTATAAACAAATAACTCTTTAAGAACTCACTTAAAGGATAACACTAAGAGTTTATCTATCACTTGATCAATCTATAGTAGGATTTCTTTGACTTGATTTTCCCACATAAACAAGACCCTAAATTATCACAATCTATTCGAGGGTCAATCCACTATTCAAGATGTTGCAATCATACAGTAGATACCAATTGCTCGCACTTAATATGATTTTGTTTGACAGAAAGTGGAGTCGCTCTTATGTCACTTACGCCAGTGTAACAACTAATCTTTGTATACATGACTCATATTTATGGTTAACAACTCACTTATATTAAATAATTGTTTCTGACATCTTGTTTATATTTGCTTAATATTGTCGGCACACATCTAATGCATCTTCTTGGAGTTGTAGGTTGCTACATATCATCAATGACAACTTTATATGTTGCAACTAATAAAGCAATGACATCACAAACTGTCCCATTAATTGAAACTCGTGTCAACAACAATGAGCCCATCATCGTTAAGTTACCACTTATGGTTTTTCCGTTGATACATTTTTCAACTATCGACATTTATAACCGTACTTGGTTGTTCTTTCAAGAAGGGTTGCAACGTTTAAGCCAATTATTGTGATGATTCAATTCTTGTATAAAGAGATTCATTTGGTTTGTTAAAACCTAGAGTTAACATAAATTCCATTCTTATTCCTAAAACTTTTTAAGTAGTCATATTATAGTTTCATATAAGCAACCTAAATACTTTAATTTGATAGTAAGATCTTAGTTCAAAAAGCAATCTAGAATAACAAAATCTAAAAACCTTACATTTTAATAACTCAAAATTCATATTTAATGAAGAACTTGAATTGCAAAAGTTTTCTATATGATAGAAATACAAACAAACAATTTTTTAAGAACTCACTCCGAGAAAATAATCCTAGGAGCTTATGAACACTCATTCAACCTATAATAGAAATTCTTTCATTCATTTTTCTCACCTAAACAAGTCCCTTTAGATGGTGAGCTCCGAGCGGTTTCGTAAGCAAATCCGCTATTTGCAACTTCGTGTCGATGTGTCTTGGCAAAATTTCTTTCGATGCGACTCTTTCGCGAACAAAATAGCAATTCATTTCCACATGTTTTGTTCTTTCGTGAAATACTGGATTGTTAGCAATATGTCTAGTTGCGTCATTGTCGCAAAACAGAGTGGTTGGTGCCTCCATCGGCTCCCCCAGTTCTCTAAGTAAAAACCAAACCCAAAGCACTTCACTAACTGTACCAGCCATGGCCCTGTACTCGGCTTCTGCCGAGGATCTCAAAACAACGGATTGTTTCTTCGACTTCCACGAAATGGGCGCCCCACCAAGAAGTAACAAGTAACCGGTTCGGGATCGTCTTGTAGCCGGACAACCGAGCCAATCAGAGTCACAGTAGGAAACGAGTTTAAAACCGTCGATTTTTGGCAACAGGATTCCTTGACCGGGTGTTGTCTTCAAGTATCGTAAGACACGTATGGCATCATTCATATGGCTTTGTCGTCGATCGGAAACAAATTGACTAAGGACGTTTATTGCGTATGTGACATCGGGGCGAGTGGTTTGCAAGTATAAGAGCTTGCCAATCAGTCGTCGATAGGAACCCGGATCCGCCTTTTCTCCTTCAACATCGGGTCCGATCTTCGCATTTTGTTCCATTGGAAATGAACTTGGACGACAACCTTCTAACCCGCTTTCCTTCAAAATTTCAAGAGTGTATTTTCTTTGGCTCAATACAAGTCCATCTTTGGTACATGCTACCTCAATTCCCAAAAATACTTCAGGTTGCCAAGATCTTTGATAGTGAATAGTTGATTAAGGTGTTGCTTTGTGTGATCGATCTTGGAGCAACTATTTCCAACAATAATCACGTCGTCCACATATATTAGGGTGGCATGAACACATCTTCTTGCTTGTAGATGAAAAGCGGAGTATCTGCTTTTGACTGAGAAAAACCGAGTTGTAACAAGGCAGTGGTGAACTTGTAGTACCAATTCCGGGAGGCTTGCTTGAGACCGTATAGCTACTTCTTTAAACGACAGACCCTTGTTTCATTAGGTGTGATGAACCCTTGGGGTAGTTTCATATACACCATTTCGTCTAAATCCCCATGTAAGAAAGCGTTATTGACATCGAGTTGGTGAATCAACCAATCCTTTTTTACTGCCAAACTAAGAAGAGTTCTCATTGTTACGAGTTTGGAAACAGGGGCAAAGGTTTCGTGATAGTCAACTCCTTCCATTTGTGTATAACCCTTTGCCACGAGTCTCGCTTTGTAACGTTCAATCTCCCCATTCGGCTTGTATTTGATTTTGTACACCTATTTCGAGTCAATGGCTTTCTTGCCCTCAGGTAATTGTTCCAAGGTCCAAGTTCTATTTTCTTCAAGGGCTCATATCTCCCGTTTCATTGTCTCTTTCCATCGTTCATCCTGTGACGCTTGAAAAAAGTTATTTGGCTCATCTTGTGACGAGATGACCGCAAGAAACACTTTATGATTGTCAGAAAATTTATCATAAGAGACATAATTTGCAAGTGGATGTACCGTAGAAGGGACTTGAGCAGAGTCTGAGGCAGCTTGAGTGGAAGTCGGGAGTGTGTGGTCAATGGAGGGTGGAAGTTGTACTTCAAACTCTTTCAGCCGAGAAGACTGCATTTTGGTTCGTTGTGGTCTTTGGCTTGTAGTTTGTGGATTAACTATAGGTCCATGCACATTACCGACGTATTTAATAGACTGGGGTGGATTTTTGTTGCTGGCTTCCTCGCTGACTTCAAAGTTTTCACCCGGTGGGCCATTTTGGTCTGCTGTGTTTGGGACTTGATGAATTACAGGGCCTTGGTGCTCCCCTTGATCCACCAAAACCTCATCATGAATAATGACTGGCCCATCTAGTGTCGATGGGTCTAGCACATGCCCTTTGAACTGCTTATTCATAATAGGGCCATGTTTTAAGTGACTTTGGTAATCTGCCAAGATTTCTTCATCACCTTTGAAGCTGTGAACCTTCCCGGTTGAATAAGGGGAAATGTGTTCTATGAATCGCACATCTCGGCTTGTCACCATTCTTTTGCCCTCAATGTCATATACCTTGTAACCTTTCATACCATAGGGGTAGCCCAAGAAAACAACGGGTTTACCCCTAGGTGCGAATTTGTCTCCCTTGGTGTCGGTGTTCCAAAAATAGGCTAGACAACCCAAAACTCGCATGTGGTCATAGGAAGGACTTTTACCATGGACAATTTCATAAGGAGTCCTGTAGTTGATTATTTTTGAAGGCAAGCGGTTGATGATGTAAGCCGCGGTTAACACACATTCTCCCCAAAACCGTATCGGAAGACTTTCCTCGAATCGGACGGCACAGGCTATCTCCAAAAGATGCCTATGTTTGCGTTCCACGCCCCCATTTTGTTAGGGGGGGTGTGGACACGTAGTTTCAAGCAGGATCCCGCGTTCGTTGTAAAACGATTTCATTCGATTTGAGGTAAATTCTCCGCCGTTATCACATCTAACCCGTCTCACTTCTTTTTTAAACCGATTTTTCACCATATTAATGAAGTTGATCAAGCAATCACTCGCCTCCCCCTTTTGCTTAAGCATAAACACCCAAACCTCCCTACTAAAATCATCAACGATAGTGAGAAAATAACTCCCATTCGTGAGCGAAAAAGTTCGATAGCCCCCCCCAAATATCGCAATGTATCATATCAAAATATTCGACCGTTTTTATTGAACTTAATTGAAAAGGTAATCTAGACATTTTTGCTTTAACACAAGAATCACAAAAATCATTCTTTGAACTAGGAAGAATCACAATGGAATGGACATGAGATAACTTGACACTTGATGGATGACCGAGTCGTTTATGCCATTGTTTAGCCGAAACCGCCACCATTGCTGCTCTATTTTCTGGGCTCATCTTCATCTTGTATAAACCACCATCACACCTACCCGTTCCAATCAAGCTCCCCGTGCTCAAGCCCTGTATCACAAAGAAATCGGGAAAAAAGGTAACAACACAATGCAAATCTCTCGTTAGTCGGCTTACGGAAATCAAATTGCATTTGAAATTTGGAATAAACAAAACCCCTTTTATTTTTATGCCCCCCTGAAGGATACATCTCCCTTCTTCAACTGGGATTCGGTCACCGTTTAGTATAGTGACGGGTGCTTCATGGTCCTTTGTGGACAAGTTTTCGAGCACCTCCTTTGAATGGGTCATGTATTCGATGGCACCTGTATCAATGACCCATTCACCCCCTTCGCTAAGCATACCTGCCATGTTTGCAATCGACACGTCGGCATCCCTCTTTTGATCCTTTTTTTCTAAATAGTTTCAGAAAGGCCTCATACTGCTCATTTGTTAGCCATGGTACGTGGTTGGTTTCCGCCATCGTTGCTTTCGGCTTTGAGGACTCGCGTTTTCCTTTGTCAGGCCACCAATCAAGATACCCCATCTTCTTAAAACAACCTTCCGCAAGATGCCCATCTTTCCCACAAAACGTACAGTGAGCAGTTTTCTCCCCTGGCTTCTCGGGTTTCTGCGTGCTCGACTTCCCTTGATTCATGTGGGACGCTTGGAAAGCTGTCGTATCTGCCCCGTTTCCTTTTCTTCCCGCAACGATGTTCTGTTGCTGCTCGTCCTCTGCGATTAGATGATAAGCAGCCCCCATGGATGGTGTTGGTTTCATAGCCAAAATCTGTGTTTTAATGACCGAAAAACCGCCATCCAATCCCATCAAAAATTGGTAGAGTCTTTCTTTGTCTTTTGCTGCAACAAGCTTCTTTTTAAGGTTACATGCACATCCACTGCACTCATAACGTGGGTCGGGGAGCACGGAGTCGATCTCGTCCCACAACGCTCGTAAGCGCGTATAGTAAGCCGAGACTGACGATCCGCCCTGTCGGGTTGTAGTGATGGCCTGTTTTAACTCATATGTTCTCGGTGCACTTTCTTTGCCAAACCACTCGTTGAGATCGTCCCAAATTTCTTTTGCCGTGTTCGCGTATTTCATGCTCCCCCGAATATCTTTCTCCATTTCCGTAGTAAGCCATCCCTTGATCTACGCATCCAGGGCATGTAGTAGTTCTTGTCTGTCTTCTTAGGTTTTGCCACAGTTTCGTCGACAAACCCGATCTTGTTCTTGGCGAACAAAAAGTTCGTCATCTCTTGAATCCAATCGTTGAAATTGGTGTCATTCAAGGTCTCATTGACCTGAAGTTGTTTTGAGTAGTCGGAAGGGTGAAGATAAAAGGCAGAATTTGAATCGACAGACCCGTCGTCGGATCCCTGTCCTTCGTTCTTGTCACCCGCCATTGATTTGGTATAGTTTATGATCTTAATTTTGAGGAACCCGCTCTGATACCATGAAGAAATCGTATTAAGAGGGAATTAAGAATCATTCAAGTGATAATTTCATTCGTGATCAAAAAGCCATATAAATACAAAAAGAAGTAAAACAGAAAAGAGAAGTTGTAGGATTGCATGCATGAATAGTCTTGATCTCGTACATAACTACCGATCCTAAAGAGAAGGAATCAGATAAACTCCAATCCTTTTTTCACCTAAACAAGTCCCTAAATTATTGCCATCTATTGGAGGGCCGATCCGCTCTATAGTTTTACGATGAATACCTACCAGGCTTGCCTTAGAATGGTTATGTTTGACGGAGAGTAGAGTTGCTCTCATGTCAGTGTAGAAGTCGAGCTTTTATACATTACTTGTGTTTGTGGTTGACAACTCACTTATTCTAAATAATCGTTTCTGACGTAAAAGATCTTGTTCAGATTGACTTAATATTGTTGGCATGCATCCAACTTGTCTTCTTTAATGTTGGAGTAATGAAGTTTGAATTTTTAATTTAAATGATACACCAAGTGAACATTTTAGTTTGAGTAAATTCTTGGTAAGTGTGGGCACATGATCTTATAATCAACTCTCTAATCTTCAACAAGAAGCAATGATATCAACGTTGATTGCTTGTGTTAAATTAAATCTAAAAATAAGTCTATAACTATTGCATGTTCAGCTTGAGAATCGGCTTCTTTTGGTAAAATCTAAATCTCAAAGCAGGATTCAGGACTTGATGCAAACTTACACATTAAACAACCCATGTTTAATGTTTGCTTCGATGGTTGGTTTCTACGTTTTAGTTTTGGTTTATAGTTCAGTTGGTTCAAGTTCAAAGGGTATACAACTTTAATATTGTCAGTTCAAGAAAATCATATATTCACTCATTTCATATAAACAGGAGCGTACTAGATTGACTGGTTTTGACAGGATTTCTGAGACGAGTCAGTAACTATGATCTTTGGATGGTTGTTTAGGCCGGCTTATTATTCTTTTTAATTTTTGAAACACGGTTTGCTATGAAAGTTTAACAAAATGGTAGGCTTAGAAAAAGGTAACCAAAGGTTTTACCTGTTAAGTATGAAATACTTACACCAAAAAAAGCAGAAAAAACTAAGAAACATGAAATATGTGAGATTATCATACAACATACTTATAAATGTACAAATGTCGAAGTAGCGATTTATGCCTAATTTCACCCTAAAAGGTTGTATTATACAACATACACAAACATTTACATATTTCAATGACTAAACATGTACAAGACTTAAATCATGTACTGGTTTAATTTTCTTTTTACAAATCTATGATTATCAAAGGTTGTGCATGCATATTATGTCACTACCTTTTTCTTTTGTCTACGAGAACATGTGTTCAGTATACTCATGGGATCCTTCAATAATTTGCTAACAACGAGATTAGGTAGATCACAGCTTGCGCTAAGCATGTGGCCTTCAAGAGTTCATTACACGAAGCCTGTGGAAGCATGATTTGAAACTTCAAGAGATCATTACCTTCCAAGCACAAACTCTAACCAATGGAGTTCCTTTCCATTCCAACACCATTTCATTCCCATTCTTTCCTTTAATTCTAATCCTGTAAGGAGTTTCTCCTTCCTTCACCATTTCCATGGCTTCATTCCAGCTTTCTATGCTCATTCTTTCACCTTTTAACTCAAAAGCCTTTTGGAATTTCATGTCAAGAACCATTTTTTCTCTTTGTTCTTCCCACTTTTCAACCCAACACTTTGATGATACAAACGGTGCAAGAAAAAGGGTCTCCATAGCTATTCTTGCTTCATTTAAATAACTAGGAAAACCCCATTCCATTGACTCGTATAAAGCATTGCAATGTGCCAAATTCTTGTTAAAAAATGAAGAAAATTTTGAATAGTTCTTCATTCTTTCAACTTCTAGATCATCTCCAAAAGTTATGATCCCTTGGTTTTTCGCCAAAAGCCGTCTTGCTACTTCTAGAAAACCCATAGCTTGAGTTGTCTTCCTTGTTCTTCGTGTGTGTAGAAGGCCAATCATACAATTAAACGCCGTAAATTCGCTCTTTAGTTTTCTCTCATCCATTTTTTTCACCATTTGTGCCATACTCATCTCTTGTACCTTCAAATTTAGACCTAACCTTCTTGCAAAGTTACAAAGATGCCAGCTTGTTTGGTTAAATTGTGAATCTTGATCTTGATCAAGTTTTATGCTTGTGATGATCATAGATTTCTTGATTCTTGCTATGGCTTCTATTACCGGAGGCCATTGAATTCCTTCACATATGTCAAAGTCAATTATGTGAACCAAGTTCACATGGGCTGGGACTGCTTCAATAATGGCTGAACCCGCCGTCAAATGAGCAAATCGTACATAAGGAAAGATGTCATAGAACGCTCTAAATGCTAGATTAAAGTTGCATAGAGACTCTTGAAAAAGGTATGATTTTTCTTGATCATCTTCACGCTGGAATAAGTTGAAGGCTATGCGTTCGAGTGGTGACCCATTTGGGTTTGCCTTTTCACTTATGCATTTCACAATCACTTTAGCAAGTTCTTCTTTTTCCATTTCAATAGCTTCTACATAAGCCATGAGTAGATTCTTGATTCTTGTATGGTAATCAAACTCCATGGTTTCATCTTTTACATAACCCGAAGCCTCCTCCATCCTTAGATCATCATCACATAACCATCTACATACGTCGTCAAACCTCTCTGTGTTAATCAATGAACTATTAAGCATATCAGCATGATCATGACCCGTATCATTAGATAACACAGGGAAATTGACTGATGAAACCGACGAATTTTCAGGAGTGGTGGTGACTGTAGAAAAAACATCATGGTCATGATTTTCATAAACTTTCATTATTGGATTGCATTGATCAAGATTTAAGTGACAATAAGAGTAACATGGCCAAGAGGGTTGAAGCAGAAGCTGAGATAACACCATGATTATATCAATTTAATGATGATGATTTCAAAGTTATGTTCAGAAAGAGCTGTGTGGGTTTGAGTTATATATGATGATTTTGGGTGTTTCTTTGTACATCTTAATTATTTATTGAAAAAAGCCAAGAAGTAAAGTTAAAACTGGCGTTACAATATTTGAATTTGAAGCCAATTAGCTTCTTAAAGTAGTCATTTTCGGTATGCAACCATGTTTTTATAATGTGGAGTTTCTTCGAAGGGGGCCACGCGGCTCGGTACCCCTCATGTGTACATGTTAAAATGATTAAAATCACTATAAAATAATTTTGTTGGATAACCACATCTTGATGTAATAATACATTGAGAAAGGTGAATTCTGGAAAATTCAACCAATAAACATATAACATGCATGTCATAGTCTTGTGATTAACGTACTGACTGAGTTTTAAATTTGTTGTCTCATGTGCAGACAGTCCTGCACTCAATTCAAGCACTGTCATCGAAGATTCATGTCCAACCACATGGGTTCTCGTAGCAACAAGGCTGAAATGAACTGTAAACAAGAACATATATAGATAGACATATATCATTACATGAACAAATCAAGAATTAAGATAAGGTGCATATATTTTAGGGTAATCTTTATGGGTTACCGGGTTATGGGTCAAACGGGTCAAGTTTAGAATAAGTCAAAAAGACATGTTTCTTTAAAGTTAGCTGAGTCCAAGTCTTCCTAGTGATGTCATGTTTTTCGGGGGTAGTTGTTTACTTATTCTCTTGTGTTCATGTGTAGTATTTTGGCTATCTAAACAATCAGTTTGTTGAATGAATTAAGAAAACATTTGAATCAGTTAGCAATTCTCCACATTATTTTTTTATACTTTTTTTTGTGAGTTTGTGAGTCTGTGTTTTGGGTCTTATCCAACAGATATTAGAGGAATAAAATTAAAAATAATAAGGATGTCATTTACAATAACCATATGCTGATGCAGAACAGAATGAGATTAATTATATATAAGCCTAATAAAATAAAACAATGCACTTTCTATTCATAATAAACAAGTAAGGTTACACCACCTAAGGAGTTTGCAGGGAACCAAACTCTTCATATGGATATTATTTCTAATATGCCAAAACGGTTACTTAGAGCGAAAATAGCCACATAGGATTTGTGGGTCCCATATAAAGTGGCAAACACGATATTGTTAAATTTCCAAGTTAATTAATATCCAAAAAGTTGATTAATTTAGAAAAGGTAAAAAGAAGAAAGAACTCATCCTTGGAGAAGAAATGAACAAGAATCTTGATTGAGAATTTAACAATATAATATAAGAAAGGATAACCAAAAATAATTTCTTTAGATGTTAACTTGCTTCAATTTCTAGTTTTTTAAACCCCAATTTTAACTTTATTGTAGACATTTTTCAACCAAGAAAAAGAGTATAAAAACACCATATAGTCATGAGTCATCATATATAAAGAAGCACGTGCATTATGTATGACTATCTCTCATACTTTCAAAAATCATATTAACATAATCATGTTGCAGTCAAGACCCATGTTTGAGCCCATGTCCAAATCACTCTAAATTTGACTCAATATTAGATCAAAGTGATCAAAACATGGACTTTTTCACAAGTTAGAAGCCACAGGCCTATACATATAACTAACATGACAGATTACATGTCAAGACAACCTTTATTAATAATTCAGCAAGTAAAACTCACAAAGGTCACACCAATCATATTAATAGTACGTCATAATAAACCAAGTCTATACCAATAAAGAGTTTGCAAGAAATCAAACTGTCCATATGTTTAACAAGTATAAGCAATCTCATAACCGGTTAAAGGATTAGTCAAAAAGGTAAAAAAAACATATTACGTGCCTGTGGATCCCACAGACAAGAAGCTGCCATAGTATCATTCATAATAAACTTAGAAACATTTTGATTATAACAAGAAAGGCTAAAAAAGTTTGTAAGAAACCAAAGAATGCTCATGAATCATGATGTTAGCAATATGTCAACATTATGTATAACAAAAAATTAAGATTACAAGAAACAAATGCAAGCAGACACAATGTCATTCAACCAACAAGTAAATATGCCAATTAATTCTATGATTGGATACCAACAAGATCAAATATGTATGTTTATCTAAATATTTGCTCCTTTTATGATTGCATGAAAACATTTTATTAAAAAAAGCAAAATTACAACCATTTTTCTGAATTCTCTCAATGCAGGAAGGATAGCCATGTAGACCCTTTTCGTCATCTCACCGTTTATAAACTTAATATTTGGGATCCAAAAGTGGGAGGAAGGAAGAGAAAACACAGGTTTGTGGAAGATTCTTGGGTTAAAAGGAGTAAAGAAAGGTGGAATGAAGCTAAGGAATTGGTAAAGGAAGGAGTAACTTCATATGGAAATGGAAGTGAAGGAGAGAATGGGGATGAGATGGTACTGGAATGGAGTGCAACTCCATTGGTGAAGAAGGTGTCTGCTTCTGTGTAAAATCAAGATGCAGAATCTTGATTGTTAGAATCTGTACAAAACTATTTATAGGTTATTATGTAGATCAGATAAATTTGATATCATAAAAAATAAAACCGTCGACAGCAGGATTCGAACCTGCGCAGGCAAAGCCCAACAGATTTCGAGTCTGTCTCCTTAACCACTCGGACATATCGACAGATTTGTTATAGGATCTTTTTAAAAGAAATATAAAATCAGAATGACACATATTGGTGACATATATATTAATAATTTGATTACTTTAAATATGTTTTTAACTTTTAAATAATGCTTTGTGAATTTCAAAATCTACGGTTAAGACGTGTTAATATCTATGTGAAATATAAATGTTATTCAAATATATAATTTTAGTTATTTTTACAAGAAGATAATGTTTTTGAATTTCAATTGCATTGTTGCAGCGTGTTATTATTATTATTATTATTTTTACAACATCAAATTAATAATTTCATTAAAAGAGACTAGTAACAAACTAAAACCCAAAAAACATAAAAAAAAAGATAACTTACAAAACAAATAGAATAGAAAGATCAGATAAACTTAACCTATTTCAAATGGATTCCACAACATCCTCATCCTATCCATCTTTCTTCTCATGTTATACACTCACAAAGAGACCAAAACTTTGATGTCTTCCATCACTTTTTTCAGAAAATCCATCTTTTTATTAAATGCAACCTCATTTCTTATTTTCTAAATACCCCAACAAGTTAAGAGAATTATAGTATGCACCACTTCTTTTTGTCTTCATCACCCGATATAGTCTTGTGCAGCTCCATCAAGTCCGTAATGAGAAAGCGAAAATAGGTGGGAGACGACACCATTGGCTTATGAGAGACCATATTAAGTTAGCAAATATGCAGGAAGTGAAAAGATGGGCAGCGGATTCCTCATGCTTCCCACATAACATACAAGATAGGTTATCTAAATACACATTCTTACTTGATAAAGCCCCTAAAGTAGAAATCCAATCCATTTCCGCCTTCTAGTCGAAGATATTTACTTTTTTGGAACCCAATTATTCCAAGAAATGTTTTCTAAATGCGATATGTTTGTTCTACCTGTGTTTTGATATTATTTTTATTCAAAACCAAGACATCTCAATGCACTAAAAAACCCGCAAGTTACTAATATCAAGACAACTAAATATAGGTAACTTTAGATGATTATAATCGAACCATAGATAATAATAAATCATTAAAGTCATATTAAGTTATAATCATTTTAAAAACCAATGTATTGTTAGAACAACGATTCACACATCTATCTACTTTTATTTCTAAGATACACCAACTACTATCCTAACTCATGTTAGAAAGGTGTTCTTAGATATTTTTTGACTCTTACAATTGAACTATCAACCCAATCGAATAACTCATATCTAATTCAATTATTTTAGATTTACTTCCGAGTACGGACACCATAGTTTCAACCCATATCCAAGACATGCAAAAACCGGTTTGAAAACCGAAACCGACAACTCAGCCCGGCGTTCTATTCAAACTGGTCCCAACCTGACCTGAAGGTTTTATATCGGGTGGTTTTAATCCTATATGGTGAAACTGGTTTATAGAACTTGAATTCATAGGCTATACCTGGGCCGGGAAATACATAGTTTAATAAAAACCTAGCCCAAATTTGATGACCGGCTGGCCCAATCAGTAAAAATAATAGGTTTTTGGGGTATAAAAACACATGATCTAGGGTTTATCAGACGGAAAGCATTCGCTTGCGGGAGTGCGGCACTAGGAGTTAGCGTCGGAGAGGAGCAGCGTAGAAGAAGAAGAAGAAGAAGAAGAAGAAGAAGAAGAAGAAGAAGTTCACCGGAGATTCAGATCTCCCACCGGAGACCGCAACCATGGTACAATTTCTGTTTCATTCCGTCAATTCGATGTCGTATTCACACTTCTTTTGTATGTTAGGTTTATTGTAACCCTTGGTACTTTTGACATAATTGTTTGCTCATCAGATTGCTAGCATTCCATTCTGTTTTGTTTATATGGTTTTTGCCGTTGAACCATGTTTCTTGTGTACGATTTGATTTGAATTGATGTATATATTCTTTCATTTTCGTGGTAATATGATACTATTGCTTCTGTGTTTCGTTTGTATCACCTAGGGTTTCTGTTGATTTCTGATGTCTAGTATAAGACCCTTGAATATGGTTGTCATTGACTGTTTATAACTGTTCTAGAAAGCTTTAACCTTGTTCATAAAATGATTAAGGACCTTGCTGTTATTGAAGCTCAAATTAACAGAAGTTGCGATGATATAAATCAGTCTTTGATTTTTCTTCTTCTTGTTGCTCTATTCTTTTACTGCTTATTTTGCAACCTGTTAGAAAAGGATGTTTGAAGACTTTCTTAGTTTATTAGTTGATTTTTTGCTGATAAAATCTTTGTTCTTTATAAAGGCTAGAGGTTTGAAGAAGCACATGAAGAGGCTCAATGCCCCGAAGCACTGGATGCTTGACAAACTTGGTGGTGCTTTTGTAAGTTGATCAATCTTTTTTACCTTTTTAAATGTTTTCATTTTTAGTTTTGACTGCTTGAATCACTAATTTTCTGTTTAACAGGCTCCTAAACCATCATCTGGACCTCATAAATCTAGGGAATGCTTGCCACTACTTCTCATACTGAGGAATAGGTTGAAGTACGCCTTGACTTACCGTGAGGTTCAATCTATTTTGATGCAACGTCATGTTCTTGTTGACAACAAGGTTCGGACTGATAAGACATACCCTGCTGGTTTCATGGGTTAGTGTAATTATCATCTTTATGCTTCTCATGTCTTTGTTTTTCCCTTAACAAATAATAATAAAGAGATATTTTTTATGCCCTGTGCGAACAGATGTTGTTTCCATCCCCAAGACCAATGAAAACTTTCGTCTTCTTTATGACACAAAAGGTAGATTTAGACTGCACTCAATCAGAGATGAGGAGTCGAAGGTTTGTAACTTGCTCTAAATAATGTTAAATTTCCCAACCGGGGTTAATTTTAACCGTTTCTTTAAAGAAGCTGTTCAAATGAAGTAAAGCATGTACGGGTTAAACATTCTTGAGTTAAAGGCTTAAAGAATTACGATAAGGCCATTTTAACTTCTAATTCACAAGTAATTGTATTGAATTTGTCATGTTTGTATTTCTTATAGTAGAATTGGTTTTTGTTTTCAGCTTGTTTTTGCAAAACGTTATGTCAACTTAATAAATTTTTTTTTGTAGTTTAAACTGTGCAAGGTTCGTTCAGTCCAGTTTGGTTCAAAGGGCATTCCATACATCAATACTTATGATGGTCGTACCATTCGTTACCCTGATCCACTCATCAAAGCTAATGACACCATCAAGCTTGATCTGGATTCATACAAAATTGTTGATTTCATTAAGTTTGATGTTGGCAATGTTGTTATGGTAACTGGTGGAAGAAACACTGGGCGTGTTGGAATCCTTAAGAACAGGGAGAAACATAAGGGCAGCTTTGAAACGGTCCACATTCAAGATGCTACAGGCCATGAGTTTGCTACGCGTTTGAGTAATGTTTTTACAATCGGAAAGGGTTCTAAACCATGGGTGTCTCTACCCAAGGGTAAGGGTATCAAGTTGAGTATCATTGAGGAGGCTAGAAAGAGGCGTGCTGGCCAAGATCCTGTTGCCTAGGTGATAAGATTTTGGTGTCGTGTTCTTGATTTCAGGTTGGTGGGATGTTTTTTCCTTGCTTTATGTTTTGACAGTTATCAGTTATGTTATACTTTTGAATTTTGTTGGTTATAAAATGGTAAGCTTTCTTTTCATGTTCTTTAATTTTGTCATCAATTATAGCATAGAAGTAAATGAATCAAATTATGCCACATTCCAATGTTGAATAGTGTTGCTAATTTTTTAAGTTAAACAATGAAATTGTAATCCCAGTTCTGATAAAGAGACGTTTATTCAGACATTGTTGATAAACCAATATGCATTTGAGATAAAAAAACCTGTAGAAAAAACTATCAATGCGTTCCTTAGACCCTTCTTCAAATCCTTTCTTTATCGTTCAGAATATAATGCAAAAATGATTATCCAATTAGGGGTTTCATGTCATTCTTGGCTTTCAATCTTTATGTGATTTTTGCATTGATATTATTATGCCTTGAAGCTTTTACATACAATTGGAATGCCAATCTATCTGCATAAATTTGACAATGAGCCAAGCACAGTTATAGCTTAAATCAAGTTATCCTTTGCTTAAATGTTATAATCATGTCCCTTTTAAGTGGTTGAGAATTTTCGGTCTCGTTATGAATGAATGATGTAGCTTTAAGATTCACTGAATATGTAACTATGACGTAACTTGAATCAAACCTTAGGGTGAGGTGGGGGTGAAAGTAAATTATTTTATGGGGGGTGAGGAGACTCTATATTTATTTAAAAAAAAATTCACTACCGGAACGAAAATTTACGCTATCAAGCCGAAAATTAACAATACTTTACGCTATTGGCCCTAAAGAAGTTTCGCCAATGTCTAACACTCTCAGAATCGTCTGAATCACCACCATCCCTTCATGGTTCCAAGGTGAAACCTGGGCCAACAATGACAAGCATGAGTAACACCGTCGAGTCCACCATTGGAGCACGACCGCCCCTGAATCATCAAAACCTTCCGTAGGTTATGGCAGATCTACAGATTCATTCTATCTAGGTCTATTAGAAAATCTCCATCCTCTAAGAAGATTTAAAAGAAATCTGTGGCAATTTGAGATCATATTGCGATCTGTTTTTGCTTTAAATTTGTGATATTGTAGATTAACTTTACACTGATTCATGAAACTATGTTGTGTAAGTCATGAAAATCCCCAACTTGAATGACGATCTTGAGTTTTCTTCTTTATCTCTTAATACAATTTTCTTCCATTTTTTAATACTTTTGTATATATCTAGATTTTCTTCTCTCCTACAACGAATAAGAAAATGATGATATTGGTTATCATGGATGTAGATGATGATGATTGGGAAAATCTAATTACATTTTTTAACGGCAAGTCTAATTACCCTATATATTTAAATTGCAAGTTGAAGAAACAGTAACATTTTGGGTTTTGAGTTTTCATCACATTATTATTCGATTTTTACATCTTGGTCCTTCTGTTTTGTTTATGTATTCATTCACGCGTTGTAGAGAGAGAAGGATTTTTGTGTGTCTGATGGTGCTGATTGCCGCCACACGGTCGAGGCGGTTGTCGCTCCGGCTTGGTGGCCGCCTATCCACCTTGGTGGTTGTTTCTGCGCTACCAGTTGTCCGTCATCTTTAAACGTGATGGTGTCGGTTGCGATGGAGGTGTTCTTCTTTGATGCTCGCATTTGTTGGCTTGGCGGTGACGGATGGGGTGTATCTTCATTTTCTGTTTTTAGGGTTTCTAATTTTAGATTTGTTCTATGGTTTGCTTTTGGGGTTATGGGCCCTTTAAGGTTCCTGATTCCAGATCTGTATGATTTCACCAATTTTTTTCGATTGTGATGTTGTCTGCATGGTGCTGGTGAGATCTGGCCGTTCTGCCTCCCCTCTACGGTCGAGGTGGAGGAGCCGGCGGTTTCCCGCCATGTCCAGTTCTACTAGTGGTCGGATGGTGGTGGTGGGCTCCGATGTCGCTCCACTGTAACTCCACCTATCCTTTGTGGTCGACGCGGTGGTGGGCTTCGCCATTTGGTTTGCTAGCGGTGGTTTCCCCACCATGTTCGGTTCTACCGGTGGTCGGACGGTGGTGGTGGGCTCTGTTGTCGCTCCACCATCGCTCTGCCTCCCCCTCTGGTCGAGGTGGTGGTGGGCTCCGCCGTTCAGTCTGCCGACAATTTGCCTTGGAGTTAGTGATGGTGTCTCTACCAGGGGAGCTGAAAGGTCATCACCGGCCATCGGTGGCTTATGTTATGGTTATTTTACCGCATTTGTGACGGTGGTGATGATGGCGGGGTCGATTGGCGGTCGGTAATGGACCTCTTGGTCTGAGTGGTGGCGGAAATGGTGGTGCAACCATTATTTTGGCCCCTTTCTTCGTCTCCCTCAGAAACCCTTTAAGGGTTTTCAGATCTACGCAACCGTTGTCATCCATTTTGCAGGATCGGTTAAGGTCACTTAACACTTAGTTTTCTTTCAAACTCACTTTGAACAATACTCGAATAAAGATAGAGTCAATAAGAGTTGATCACAATATCGTAAGTAATAAAGAACACATAAAGTAATTTTCAAGGTACTTGCATATATTGCTTCTCAACTCAAATATTACAAGACTCTTACAAGCTTATCTTTTCGAGTTACAATGAGAAACTATATATAATACTACCTACAGCCGGATATATTTTGATACCAACTGGGATCCTATAGCTAAAGCCTATACTACAAGGCTATAGTTTAAGGTATCTCGGATAAAGTCTTATCTGAGATACGGTAGTCAGGACATGTCCCTGACTTACCTTTTGTCACCAACTAAAGTTGGTAACATGTACTATCATAAAAAGGTAAACAGTGGAATAAAGTATGGTCAACTGCATGGCTCTTTGAGAAAACGCCATACAGTATCAGAGGTCTGCAGCGGAGTGTCAGAGACCATACTTATGTCCACTGGTTATAGCAGTGTCTTCCGAAGGTTAAATGGCTTCGGAAGAGTAAGTACTTCCGAAGCCACTTATACTTCGGAAGTGGCTGCTTCTTCCAAGG
>BJCM01166215.1:0-13630 GCA_018326385.1 Flaveria bidentis | reverse complement strand
ACTGGACCATACTTATGGTTCAGTCTTACAAATGTCCCAATCGCATCTCTCAGTCGCACGGCTGGTCCATTAGCATGGTTCAGTCGTACGACTGAGTCTCATTCGCATATACTCCTGCGAATGACCCAGTTTCATGTGTTTACAACATATCAGGTGTATTACATTAAGCCTAGACTATTCGACAAGTTACAGACACACTATATATGACTATATATGCTCCAACATTCATAAACTAATTTTTCCTAACCTTATTTTTAGGGTCGTCACACCCTAGCAAAAGGACCCATTTGATTACAGTTGTAAAACTTGACTTTGCTTTTATCCAGCCCAAACTTTTCACTAGCTACATTGCTTGGAAACTTCCTTCCTGTCCTCTTATAGAACTTCTTAGCTCTATGAGTGAGAAGAGCCATCTGCTTGACTATTTCTATATACTCCAGATCATCTGGATGGATATAATCCATGTCTTCAAGGGTGAATAGAAAGTTGCCTGAGCTTTCATCTAGAGAAACAAAGGCTTGTGAAGAACTTGTCTCTTGGAATGGACTTTCTTGAGTGTAGCTTTCTCTTGGTGTCTCTAGGAAAGTGATGAAAGGACCCTTTTTTGAGTTGTCAGGGTAGCATATAAGATGATGTTAAGGTTCTATGCTATCACTTTAACTCACATGCAGGGCTGAAATCATTTGATTGCTAGAGTTACCAGATGAACCTTGCATGTTCATCTCCATCTAGTATCTATTGAGAATACCATACAACTCAGTCAAAGTAAGAGTCTTGAGGTTCTCAGTCCTCTTGATAACAACATAGTAATATGTCCATTTCCTAGGAAGAAAGGACATAAACTTCCTTACAATATCCCTGTTTTCAAGAGTCACTTCAACATCTACTAGAGTGTCCACAATCTCAACATACCTCAAGTATTGTTGAGTCATGGTTTCACCTGCTTTAAAGGTGAAGTTTTCAAACTGCTGCTTCAGGAGATCCTTCTTGTTCTTCTTGGCTTTAGTAGAACCCTCATACATTAGTTTCAATTCATCCCACAACTGCTTAGCTATTTTGTATTTCTTGAAACCTCTGTACACAGAGTTTGAAAGAGTAGTCTGAAGGGCTGTCATAGCTTTCTGGTCAATCTCTACTCTCTTTCTGTCTTCATCAGAGTAGTCATCCACAGCCTTTGGAATCATACCACCTCCAGCAGCAGCTGAAGAGGTGCTTGGTATGTAAGGTCTTGAGACAACATATTCCCACATCCTGGAGTCTTGTGAATTGATGAAGCCTTCCATTCTTTGGCACCAAGTGTCAAAGTCTTTAGGAGTGATTAGTGGGGACTTTGTCATGGTTCTAGTTTTCATATTAGCTTTAGTGAGAGGTGCCATTTGAGATGTTAAATATTTTATGTGTGAGAGGGATCTTAAGATGGTAAGATCTTACAATCAAGAACTTGGAATGCTCTAATACCAATTGCAAGACCGTTTAAGGGATGGTCACTTACAACACAACAACACAATGATGAGAGTGGATAAGAATGCTTAACAGATCAACTGGGGAACTGGAAACCAGTCACATTTTGATACTAATAAACACAAGTAATAAAGAGACAGAACAAGAACAACAACAATAACACAAGTGTTTGGTTTTCAAAAATATTGTATATTGTTCTCTAGTTCCTTAAAAGTGTTACAAAGCATAAAGAAAGATACAAGAGACCAGAGATACTTTATACTACATCCTATAACCGACCATAGTTTGAAGACCAACTGGATACATGATCTAGACAACAAAATCAATGTATAGTCACTAAAGCAGATTGCCTTTTGACTAGTGACTATGACATACCATAACTCACATTCTAATATATTACAAAAAGGATAGAAGTATATAAAGTAGAAAGAAACAGACTCAAGACCTCAATGTATAGTTTACCAAAAGCATGGACCTTTCACCAACTTGTGAAAGTTGGTGAGTCAAACAGAGTTGCAGCGGAAAGGTGGTCCAGCTTTATGGTAAAAGTACATCAGATAATAGGATGTACTCAAAAATCTTCGGAAGAAATCTATCTTCAGGAGTTGGCTTCGGAAGACTTTGTCTTGAAGCTTTGGAAGACTTCATGTTTGGCTTCGGAAGATATTGATCTTGGCTTCGGAAGATTTCACACTTAAAATGTTTTATAAGGTAGAGTGTGAAATTTTTGAAGCATTCTACTTCAACACTTAGTGCATGCATACATGACAGACTGTTTGGATGTTTTGGGTTGCATCAGCCTTATATGAATCCTTACATATAGTTGTTGAAAATACAAACAATATTGTATAATTTACTTATAGTCGTTAAAAATATAAGTTCAAAAAATGAATGATTGTAAAAATCCAAGTGATTAAAAAGTCGAAAAATTCCAAGCAAACGAAAGATGTTCAAAATCAATTATTTTAAAAAAACATTTATAGAAAAGAAAGGTTTTCATAAAAGAGGTTAAGAAACGACGGTCCTAGAAAAACTATTTTAATAGACAAAAAGTTTTATAAGATGAATAGATTTTGACAAATAAATGGATTTAACAAACAATGATGAAAAAATGAAAGAATTTTTAAAATGAATGATTTAAAATAAAGTTTGAAAAACAAATTAAAAATATATTTATAAAAATAAAAGCTTTAGAAAATATTTTTTATATTTAAAACATTTTTCTATTAAACAAAAATTATAATTGTAAAGGAAAAAAATAAAATAACAATAAACATCTTAGAAAAATTAAATATAAAAATATTTTTTAGATATTCAAACAAAAACTCATTTAGAAGAGAATGAAACTTCAGGGGTTGTTTTTGGTCATTTAAGTAATTACATAATAGCCCCCTAATTATTAAAAGAACTTTATAATTTACATAAATAGCCTCTAAAGTGTAAATGATCCAAAATACCATTATATTTAACGGAATAAATTAACAGAATTAGTATTAGGGGCTAAAACCGTTATAAAATGCAATATTAGGATATGATATGTCAAAAGATTCTTTTTTGGATTAAAGGGTTAAATGGCCTAAACCACAGGGGCGAAAATAGTAATTTACTTCTTTTTAAAATCTCTTTCAATTAAATGATACTTTTAATATATTTATTATTTTATATTCTCTCTCATCTACTAACAACCACTTTTAAAATATTAAAAAATTTATGAGAGTTGTATTATGATACCCCATATTTCCTTGAATATGGGGAATCATAGTAAAACTCTCATAAATATTATTTATCATTCACTAACAATCATCCACTATAATATATGACACACACTCATATAAAAAATAAAGAACCCACTGTGAATGTTGTTAAGAATTGAAGCTAAAGCGGCAAACATCATTTTTAGGTTTAACCCTCAACCAAATCTTTTATACGTGTGTTAGTTACCGAAAAACCAACACAAAAAGTTCTCTTACGTGGTCCAGTCATGGTTTGCCATGTGGCAAGACAACTAATCATACAGGATTACTCTTTATCAAAGTTTCAAATTCATATATAAAGTAGAAGATTTGCAATGATCTAAAAAATCACACCATAACATTATTTAATCATAAACATAAAAATCTAATGCACTATGTGGATTCGTACTTTATCATGTCCACTAGTGAAAAAACTAGAGCGTAAGTGTGTTTATACTTTAGTGTATTCAAAGTATACTATGACTACATACGGTTAAAAATAATGTAACTAGTTAAAAAGTCGATAAATGTTACTTTTTTTGTCCTTCTTTTATCTCCTTACAAAATCATCAAAGTTATCACCGCTTTTATATTCGCCATTGATCTGCCCTATCAACATTTAACGGTTTGATTGTATTCGTACACTTCACCGTTTTTTTAAAATTCGTATTCGTATTCGACACTACCACTGTGCCTATAGATTTATCAATTTTGGTGCATATTTTCTAGTCACGAAGGAAGATGGGCAATAAATAGCCAGACCCACTAGATGAGATAGTGCTACTAGAAAGGGGAAAAGTGTTAAAGTGCAACCGAATAAACATTTTGTAAGTGGCCTTGTGTACTTTCCACAAACCTATAACGTCGTCTTCTCGAATCAACAAAAGGATATAAACATATTATTATTTAATATAATTCCTTAAAGAATGCTCAATCATAAGACTATGACAGTTGATAAAAGGTTATAAGATAATCGCGAGAGAAATAAAATATAACGTAAATCATCATCTTGTTTAAAGTATATATCATATGTTTTTGAAATAAGAAACATCAAGTCTAGGGTTGTTCATATCATATAACTCTTAAAGCGTAAAGTATAAATTGCTAAAATCATGGATATTGTGAATACTATTTGTGATATCGAGTAAAAGATTCCACATAAAGTTGTATGGACTATAAGCCATACATGATAATATGATATTCTTCCTAAGCGAATCCATGCCAACCAAGATTGTCGCTAGGATGCATCTCTTTACAATTTTTAATTTTAGGTCTTTTATTAAGTATACATTTATATAATATTGCTATTCTATACATATTAATATTTGTTATCTAATTAATATATCTATCATTTCTTAAAAGAAAATGCTATTTTCTTATGTATTCATATAATATATTGCAAGTTATTAATAAAAAATAATACATTCTCTACTTAACGTGGTCAAAATGACTCTAAATTTATCATGTTTATGTAACCTTTAATAATGAATACATACAAAATACTAACATATGAATTTAAATATTTTGCATACGACCATCCAAATTCCAACAATAATCAAAGTTTAATTTGATTATACTTTTGCCAACAATTATAATTAACTATATATTCTTCTGCCAGTCGATAATTCTAATATACCTCAATATCAACTGAATTACACATTTTAACGACATAACATATCACAAAAAGACATAAATATAATAAATATCTTGCAACAAAAACATTGTGAAGAGTTATGTTGATTTTATCTCGACTTTAGGAAAGAAACATGCTTTTAAATATAAGTTGGAAATGAGAACCTAGGTTAACATAAATTAATTTTATTTTTTTATGTATGGCGGTATTACTTGATTCTAGGTCACTTACGGGGGAAGTGGGGGGAGGTGGATGAGGAGGAAGACAATGATTATTAATTGTGTTTGGTTGTGTTTTGTTCGTTTGTACAATTCAATTTCGGGTATGCAAGAGAGCATATTTTGTTTCTTTGGGTTCAAACACACGTGTATGAGTGAGGTTTTAGCTTTGTTCTTAAAGCAATGTTCACGTTCATGTTCTTGATTATCCCAAAGATCGACATGAATAGGGAATCTTGTCTAGCTCAAAGCCAATTATTATGATGGCTAAACTTCTTTCAAAGACCATTGAGAAGAAGGTCAAAGAAGCCAAAGGATGGTGTGTTGTGTTTACCTACCGCTTAGAGTTTGCTTTGATCACTCTAGATCAAAAAATTGAACTTCAATTCTTTTGTTAGGTAACTTGAAATATACATCTAAAGTTCAAATGATATATGTGTTGAAACTTTTTGTAATGATTTTTTGATGAATATGTCATAGACCGTAATTAAGCATTCCTTGTTTCTCATGATCGATAAAATGGGACCAAAGGTCATTAGGTAAAACACATCGCCCGGTGATTACAAACTAAATTAATATATTTATTTTTATTTCTGAGTGGACGATGATATGAATTCTAATTTGAAAACTTGTTGATTCACCACTGTTAAATACACAACTTATCTATCATTGTTTGCTATTTTAGTTAACAATAAATATGCAACATACGACTACACAAGTTATGTGCCGCATGAATAATACACGAGTTAGTAATGAACCAAAACCAAAAGTCAATAATTAGAATAACTAGTTCTCTACAATCTAAATTTATATAATAACAACTATTACAGATCATTACTAAAAAATTATTAATAAAGAGCAATAAAATGATTAGCTTTTCTCTTATAACATCATGATCTTCTAGGATATATTTTTAATTAATGTGAACGTTTTACCAGAAAGGATTGACTTAAACTAGTAGGTGCCATCTAAAGGTGGGCATGCCTACATTGTTGGAATCTTTTTGTAATAATAATAAAGATTATGAGATCGAATCGAGGTTTATGAAGTGAACTACTTCCATACGGTAAGGAACGGGCTATAGTAGTTTTTGGTAATTGTTTATTCTTATTCAGATAAGGTTTCTAATTTTCCATATGAATCAAACTTTAGTGTGGTAATCTACTAATCTAAATGTATGTAACGTACTAATTCTGTGTTAAAAAGGTATTAATTTCTAGTTCGTTTCTTTACAATCGGCTCCAACTCATCCAAGGAGATTAAAGAAAGTTGTTATCGTCATCAAGAGAAAGTATTTTTTAAGAACCTTAAGATTACATATTGATAAAGATAGAGGTGATCTAGGAAATGAAAAAAAGAAAATAGTAAACATAAGGTTAGATTTTTATTATCCGGTTTCTAAGAGAATTATTTATAATACTTATTATGCTTTTAAACACATAAAAATAATAAAAAAGGAACTCAAGTTATCTTAAGTATCATTTTTTTATAAAACTAAAATTTTTTTATATTTATATAAAAAAACCACCTATTCAACATTCACCATCATGGTAGACCGGTACTAGTCATGAAAAAAGCAATGGACAAGAGAGGGTTGATACAAGCACTTTCAATATCATTCACTCCAAATAGTTAACTAGCACATTGAATTAACAAGCATCCTTTCAATATCTTAATCAGACTAATACTCATACTAATATTATTACAAATACTATTTGTTGTAAGCTAAGTGAGGGGCACGAGCGGCCACCTCAACCGGTCATGGCAAGGAACACCGACCTCTTAGGGGCCTGAGCGAGGGGGTGAGGGTGCCTCCTTAAAGCTATCATTGTTCACGAACATAGGGTAAAGATGTGTTTTTTATTTATTTTATTTATTTTGATTCACCAACGTAACAACACTTTTACTCATGTTTATTAAACCGTAACACATGGCCTAGTATAGTTCAAATTGTTATTATCTCTGATTAAAAATAACCATTAGTGGTTTAATATCAATTGCATTTAAAAACAAGTGTTAATATTAATTTAAATAAAAAAATTCACAAAAAGTTGTGATGATTTAATTCAATGAAAGTCCTCCACAATTCTTTCCAATTATCGTTATCAATTGATATTAATAAATACCATTCTTTTGTTAGGCTACTTTTTTTTAAAATTCGAAGATGAGTATGGAAAGATATTCTCACCTGTCATCTCATACTATGTATAATTGTGCCGATGGCTACTTGACCACCATCCAATATTATCTTTTTGTTTGATCACTTTTAAAGGCTTTTAAGCACATCAACGTGTTCTTGAGAAAAAGAAATGTGACATTTACTAATTTAACTAGATAAAGTAATCGACTAGTTGTTACCAATAAGATAAAATACCCATAATTCAACCGTAAAAATAAATAACATATAACGCAACCCAGTAATTGTTGAGCTTATCATCGATAAATTACTTACGAACTAGCGACGCTAGTAAATCAATATTTGGTCATTGTTTGTGGGATCTACTTTCCAATGGATACTTCCTTAGTAATTTATCTGTGATACTAAGGATGAGATTTCAAATAAGATTTCATCTAATGCTTTACCAAAATCGTTAGTTGGATTGAGTTTAAGACGAACTAGATGGGTGAGTCGTCGCTAATATGAAGTTTAGATTCCAACTAGGTTTGTTAACAAAATTCCTGGCGGCAAGTTTTCAAGGAATTTTGGTGTGATTATATACTCTAACCGGTTACCCGTTGGTAGTATGTCGCAAGTCGTCATTAAAAGATATTGCCCTAACCCTTCTTGATTTAAAACACATTCTTTCACTTTCAAATGATGATGGTCAGTCCAAGAGACAATATATGACACTACTAGAGATCTGATCATTTGTGAGGCCTATAATCCTTGTAAATCTGTTGCATACGATTAACTTGTTGGTGGTGAAAGTACCTTATAGAAGATCATAATTACAAATGTTACAAATTTGCCACTAATTTAGTGACAGTAATTAATTATAACAAACCGTAAATTTAATGACCAAATTAAGTTGCGACAGAAGATATCCAGAAGAATTTGCTAAGATAACTTGCAACGGTGATAATATCATTTAGCAATGCAACTCATGACAGTATTTTAGATGAATTAGCATTAATGGAAATCATGATAGGATACACTACAGATTTTTGTTGTAAACTTGGTCGTTAATTTATTTTATTTTGTGACAGTAATTAATTATAACAAACCGTAAATTTGATGCTTGTAAGATTTTTTTTTCTTTTTCTTTTTTCTCTTTTCTTTTTTTCTTTTTTAACACCAGATACATGTTTCATCTTTTTGTATTATTTGTGACATTTTATATTATATTAAATAACGTTTAAGTAAGGGTTTGTTTGATAATTTTTTAATGATTAAATGTTAAACCAATAAGACGTATGAATCATTAAATGTTGAACCATTAAAAGGTCTGAACCATTAATAGTTAGTATATCATTTAACTATTAAAATGCAAATATCTGACTAATTCAGATAAGAGGTCTTAACCATTCAACACTAATATAATTGTTAAATATTCAGATACAAAATGTCTGAACTATTCAAACATTTACTCGTGAAACAAACAGTCTGAACCATTAAATGTTGAACCATTTAAACATCTGAACCACTAAAAAACTATCAAACAACCCCTAAACCAAACATCTATTTCTTCTCTGACTACGATGATAACACAAATCTGACATTTTATACATTAATTGGTGTTACCCAATATCGTTAGCCATCTGTAGATTTTTTTATGAACAAATGTTTGCATATTTTGTTTAACACTTGTAACTTATAATTAACTTAATATATATTTAATTATCCATTTACATTTATTCATCGATGTGCATTTGTGTATCATTTTAACATATATAATGGATTTTATTTTGTAATATACCTCATGACGGATCGCTAGTTGGATATACAAGTTATAACGCATTTACTAACTCTTATAAATAGTAAGATACTAGTGCTTCAACACACATAATGTACGAAAAATTGTGCGTTTCTTATTTGGTTTCACACACAATTGAATTTTTTTCCTTTTTAATATCTTAATAATATATTTTGTAAACATATTTTGTTTTCTTTTTATAAAATTCTAAAACATAATGTTATAAAATATTACTAATGCACCGTCTTGTAAAACTTAACTTTAGCATTTTGACGTGAATTTATTCCATAACTTCATTTGTATATGAAGTTCATAATATTATCAACGGCCCACCCTATCGTTGAACACATGTAACCATTTTAACCCAATTGCTTTAAGTCTACTAGTTATCATATGTTAACCATTTTACCCCAATTAATTAATCTATCGTTTCATACCTAATGTAAACCTCAAAACCATTGGACCACTCACCAGAAGCATTTTATGTCTCGGTCACATGGTATTATTCCTAGCCGACCATCAAATACAGCACATGTAAAGGTAAACAAATAATCTTTGATCAAAATTGGACCGCCACTCGAAGTGTCTTTTTCTTTGGTTTACCACCGGACAACGATGAACCATCGATCGAATATATATGTTTGTCTTGATAGCTGGATCTAAGTTTTATCCTTTCAAAGAGTAGGTAGGGGCAATATTTGGTTGGGACCAAATAATGTAGTTGTCGAATCATGAATAATACCACTTTATTTCTCATATACTCTAAGGATTGAACTGAAATGTAAATAGCCTCACGAAATGCACAAGGAATATTATTATGATCATGTTTTTGCCCCCACCCACCTTGGTTGTATCAAAGTTCCACTGTGTGTGGACAACAAACGATGCACATTTCAAACCAAACTTGAGAAACTATGATTCGAGCCGATTTGAATTCTGCTTTTGAGAAGGAATCCGAGTTAGACCCGATTCAAAATTACAAATTGGTTTCTAATCGATCTTTAAACTGTTGATAATGATAAAATCAACCCAGTTGCAGGAATCCAACTTATTGTTTATAGAGATAAATGTATTAATCATTGTAGAGATAAATGTATGTATAACAGTCCACATGGTTAGCAACTACATAAATTTTGTTCACTTCAACTAATATATTTTTTTATAAAATCAAAATATTATTAAATGATATGGTTATAAAACTACAACAGTCATTATTTAGTTGGAAAACCAATCAACAAATAATGTGTGTACTTTTTATTCGTACCATAATACAATGTATCGTGGCATGAAGCTAGTCAACATAGCATTCTCTTAGAGGTATTGCACATGGTAAGAACATATATAATAATTAAATATGTAGAAAGTGGATGAAGCAAAGTTAATGTAGTCTTTAAAATGATTGATCATTACGATACCCGTAAAATAATAATGGAAGTCGGAATAATCTTTAAATTTTAAAAAGAAAGCACAATAATAGTGAGCATACTGGCGTTTTTGGATGCACTCCTTTCTTTCAAGAAAAAAAAATGTATAATAGTACCGATTTTTAAAATTATTTTAAATCACCTGGCCAGCAAAATAATTTAATATTCAAAACAACGTTTTCAAGACTAGTTGGACACGCTGTTTAGGCTGGTGGCTAGTTAGATCGGATTGCAACTTATTTTGTATTTATTTTATTTTGATTTCAAAAATCTTATTCACTAAATTAATTTTAGACTTTAGGCTTCACATTGTATTTATCTATTTCTTTAAAATTGAAATTTCATATCGAATAAGGTGTGTTATTATAATTTTATTAAATTAGATATTATAGTCTAACTTTTTTATAATATTTATAAATCATTTGGTTTTTAAAATCGATCCAACTAGTAAGATGAACATTTCAATGTCCAATCTATTGAGAAAGCATTGTTTTGTGAAAGCATTGCATAAGAGTTTTGTATATTGATAATTTCTATTTAACTAGCCAAATAAGGTGCAAGCTTCAACGATGGGTAAAAATACACAATGAAAATATACAAAGTTGTAAGGCTTTGTTTTAATTATCAGAATGTATATATTGTAACGATTGAAAAATCGAATAACCAAAGGACAAAACTCAAATTTAGCAATTCAAACTTTATCTTGTTACGTGATTTAATTTATATAAACTAAATTTGGAAATATAAGTAAAAAATAATTTACTTAAATAATAAATAAATCAAGAATAATAAAAGAATTAAAAATTAAAGAAAAACTAAACTCAAAAACAAAAGAAAATAAAGATTAGAAACCATATGAAAATAGAAATGAAAATAAGGAAATAAAGAATCCAAGAAGACATTAAAAGAATTAAAAAAAACTTAAATCTAATAAACATAAACAAAAACAAAAACAAAAAGAAACAAAAAAATAGAAACGGAAAACATCAAGATTCAAGAGTATCAAGGGCGAAGGAGGTGTGGTGAGGGTCGGGTCTCGAAACTGGTAGCATGAAAGAGAAGACCAAATGCCAACCACTAGGATGCATTGCATTTGTGTTTATTAACTCTAGTGGTTAGTATTTATCATGAACATTAGTGGTAAATAAAAGAAAAAACTTTATAAAATAGTAATCAAGTTATAAAAATTTTATAAAAATTGTTTTAATTAGGTCATTTATATTTTTGTTTGTTCTAATCAAGTCACTAATATTATTATTTATTTCAATCAAGACACTAAAGTTTTAGGAGTGTTACAATTAGTTCACTCATATTTTTTAATATTTTTTTTAAAAAATCGCAATTTTTTATATGATTCGATTCTTTATAAAGATTGTTAATATTTTATATATTTCAATTGATTTTAAAATGTTTTTTACAATTTATGAGTAATCTAATTAGAATAATTTTAAAACTTTAATGACTTAATTGAGACAGAAAAAATTTATAAATGACCTGTTTGAGATAAAAAAAAATTATGAGTGACCTGATTAGAATAATCTTAAAACTTAATTATTATTTTACAAAATTATCCTTAAAAAACATAGCAAAAAAATGATCAGTTACGTTGCAAGCTATGATAAAAGGGACAAATTATTGTTCATTACTCATGGAAAAACACACATTATTATTAATAAATAAGTTTTGCAATCATTAGGCTTGTTCTTAAAACCGTTGGAACAAATGCCAATTCTTTGCCTTGTAACGGCTACTATTTCTTTCCAAATCAACTTTTGTTGTGAGCACATCATCTCTTGAATATGTCCAGGTGAATGACAGCGATCGTTAGTGTTTGTATTCTTGAACCGCTTACATACCATATACAATTTTAAAACGCACATGTGTGTGCACACTTTATAAGTCTTTGGAACAAATTACATACACATTTTCAAAACATTCATTAAAAATATAGCATTATTGTAAAATAAAAGGTTTTTATATTGTAGAAAAAGAAAAAATATATAGAATATAAATAAACATATATTGGGTTTTTTCTTGGTTGTCAAGCTTTCGAGCAGCTCTTTTACATAAGAAACAAGTGCAATTCAGTTATGAGGAACTATATATATATATATATATATATATCACTTTCTAAAGTTGTTAAATTATATATTTTCTTAATCTATAAGTTTTCATTGCATAGGTTGTAATCTTACTATGTCCTTGGATTACACAAGTGTAATCCTATAGATTACACAAGTGTAATATTTTAGTAGGGGTGGGGTAGTGTGGAGGTATGTTGAGTTATGGAAGTTCTATTGAGTTAAGAAGGCTTGTTAAGATGTGGAGGTATTACTAAGTTGCAAAGGTTACTTTGGATTACGTATGTGATAATCAATTATAGAGGTTATAAGACAAATGCGAGAAACTTTTGTATGAATTTGTTTGAATGTACTCTACTATGAAGGTAATAAATAGAAATGGTGGTTACGCATTAGATGAAATGGTGGTTACGCATTAGATGAGGAGGCACAATTAGTTGTGAAGTCTAGAATTTACATATAGTGGTTCTAAGACAAATCCTAGAAACTTTCGTATGAATTTATTTGAATGTACTCTACTCCTAACGTGTTGGATCTAGAAAGGCTGGTGCAACCAAAACTAACCACTTAGACTATTTTTGGTACAATTTATAAAGGACTTCTGAAGCTAAGTGTGAAACTTCCGAATGAAATAAAGTTCTTCCGAAGACAAAGTGCAATATCAACTTTCGAAGGAAAATCTCCAACTTTCGAAGACAAAGTCTTCTCTTCCGAAGTTCAATACTTAGAAGAATTCAAAGACAATGAGTTCCAAAGTAGAAGTCCCCAAGTCACGGAAGAAGCAGCCTCTTCCGAAGTATAAAAGGCTTCGAAAGAACTTGTTCTTCCGAAGCCAATTAACCTTCGGAAGATGCTACTATGAACCAGTGGACATAAGTATGGTCTCTGACACTCCGCTGCAAACCTCTGATACTACATGGTGTTTGCCCAAAAGGCTATACAGTTAACCATACTTTATTCCACTGTTTACCTTTATTTGTTAGTATAGTTGCCAACTTTAGTTGGTGACAAAAGGTAAGTCATGGACATGTCATGACTACCATATCTTAGATAAGACATTATCTAAGATACCATAACTATAGCTTTGTAGTATTTGCTTTAGTTATAGGATTCCGGCTGGTATCAAAGTATAACCGGCTGTTGGATCAAGAAGAAGGCTAATGCAA
>BJCM01166214.1:0-12053 GCA_018326385.1 Flaveria bidentis | reverse complement strand
AGTTAAGCGAATCCCAAGAAATCCGATGATTCCTTAACTGACACAAATCAAATCCCAAGAGATCCGGTGTTTCCTATAACAGAAACATCATTGTCTATATATATATGGATCCTAGGTTTCGATTAGTGGGGTTGTTTTAGACGATTGATAGAGCGACAACAACAACAGCATTATAACAATCACTTCAAAGTCTCTCGATCAAACCCTAGCAGCGGTCACATCATAACATACTTTGATATCGTTCATTCATTATATTCATTAACATGTTCTAATAAAATACATATTAATCATTAATTGTGTTATGCTACATGTGTTCTTGAACATTCATTGATATTTAAAGTTATTGCAAAACAATTAAACCAAATCAACGTTGATTCCACAAACGTTAACTTGTCAATCGACCGACATTGATAATTCCTATTCGCGATCCTTGGATTCACAATTTTAATCTTTCATTTTTTTTATTTTAAACAAATACTTTTACATATTTTACAATTTAATCCTTACATTTTTTACTTACAATTTTCGTCTCCTCTACTTTTTATATTTTTACAAATTTTCCCTTTTACGTTTCGGTAAAAAAGTTGCGAGCTAAGACATGATGGCGTGCATATGTGATTCAACATTTTCAAGCTTATTTTTACCCATAAACGGCACCATCGTAACACACAGGTCTTAGATAGACTTATTGTTTTATATGTTTTACGTTTCGCCTACGTGTTCTACGTTTTTATGTATACTATTCGTTCATTTATATTTTTTTCGTTTTTTATTTCCTTTTTAATACGAGCTTTTTCAGTGTAGGTGGTCACCGATGGTAGTGTGACATTGGTGCTACTTGACATGGTTTTACGTTCCCCCCTGCAACGCCGGGGGCTTAATACTAGTTATATGCTAAGAATCAATATTGCTTTTTCCATACTTCTCTAAATTCATACAAAGAGTCACGTGTTTCAACCTAACAAGATAGAGGCACCAAAGAACTAAGGGGTTGTTTGATAACCACTGACTCAGTAATATCTGACTAAGTCAAAAGCTGACATAGTTATAAGTTCTGACAAAGTCTGCATCTGACTGAATCTTGGTTGTTTCATTCAATATCTCACTGACTCTGCTTTGATAAAATCTTCAAATTGCATTTTTAAATCCCCAATTCTATTCTTGAACTTTCTTCAAATCCCTAACCTCACTACTACAATATCACCAAACTCACCACCACCACCACCATTTGTAACCGCCAAGAGGATGATGCCACCATCGTACACACCTACCACCACCATCATACGCCACCCACCACCACCATCATACGCCACCCACCACCACCATCTAACAACCACGCGGGGGAGGGTTCGATCTTGATGAGTCTGATGGTGACACCCGGTTAAACATATCAACGCTTGAAACTATTTTAATAATAAATTTATGATTATTTAATTATTATAACTAGTTAATTTAAAAACGTCTGCATTAACTATTTTAACAAACCTTGAAATCAGTTAATCGTAACGTTAGAGATTAATAATAATAAACATAATAATACTAATAATAATAATTGTAATAATAATATTAAGAAAATAAATAATAATAATTATTTGTAATTATGTGGAGTGTGTGCATGGATGACAACTTGTGATCCATGAGTCTACAAAAGCCCCCATTTTAACCCAACCATCATCACCACCTCTTCACATCCTCATATCTCCATTTCCCTACACCACCACCACACCCACACCACTGCGCCTGCTCCCGTTGTTGTCCCATTATGACCGCCAGCCACCACTGCACCTGCCACCCTCGTCGTGTGCCCCCACCCCGGTCGCGACAATCACCTCCGTCATCACCAACCGTCACCTCCATCACCACCAACATCACCAACCACCGCGACCATCACCTCCATCACCACTCGTTGCGACCATCACCCCCTCTCTCTCTCTCTCTCTCTCTCTCTCGGTCACTACAAACACCACCGCCACTATTAGAAACCTTCACCCATTTCTCACTAAAGATTCTAGTTAGAACTTAGACTAGAACCCGAAGTGATAATAAGGAATCAAAGATTTTTGCTTGCATTATGTGTTGTTACAACTTACTAGTTACTCAAGGTATTATATTAGATTACTAACAATTGTTCATGCATGATGATCAAGATGAAAAATCTTGATAAACTCTAGTTCACCCACTTTAAAGTTTAACAAAAGTTGATGTTTTGATGATTTTGGATTTAAAAATATGATTAAAATGGTTGAATAAATCTGAAAATATGTTAACAAAAGATTGATATTTGATAAAATCATGTTAATGGTATGATTAGGATTGTATGAAGACTTGTATGTGTAGGTATAGATATGTACATGTCGTGTATGTATTTATGTTTGTAAGATTGAGAAATTTAGGGATTATAACTCTATAAAATATGACATGGTAAGAATGTAGGATGGATGAAGATGATGAATAAAATGTTAATAAGAAAATAATCAAGTGAAATAATGGATAATATTGGTTGTCATAGAAAGAAATGATCAAGATTAATTGTTAGTATAAGAATTAGATGCTTGAACATATTATAAGGTTACATTAGATGAATAGTTGGATTTACATTAACTTGAAGACTAGGAACCGTGATTTAAACCATACTTAAGATTAACGGTATGATTGGGACAAAGGACTTGACTAAACGACCATGACATCAAGACAATACAAAATCATAAACTATACTAAGAAAAATAAAATATATGCATATTATAAGGAAATAACGATGAATAAAAGAAATGTAATAGATTTATAGAAAACTTTTCAAAGATAGCTCAACCAGTGACTCTACTAACTCGCAAAGATAGAAAATACAAATGGAGCAAGGATAAGGAAGGACCTTTAAATTGTTAAAACAAAGATTGTATAGTGCACCCATACTATCCCTACCAAATGGAACAGATGGATTTATAGTGTATTGTGATGCCTCTCGACTAGGTCTTGAATGTGTACTGATGCAAAAAGATAAAGTCATTGCTTATGCATCAAGACAGTTGAAAGTACATGAAAAAAGTTACACTACCCATGATCTAGAGTTAGAAGTAGTGATTTTCGCTCTTAAATTTTGGAGACATTACCTGCATGGAACCAAATGCATTATATACACTGATCATAAGAGTTTACAACATATTTTTAATCAAAAGGATTTAAATATGAGGCAACACCACTGGGTAGAAATATTAAATTATTATGATTGTGATATCCGATATCACCCAGGCAAAGCAAATGTCATGGTAGATGCACTTAGTAGAAAAGAAAGAGAGAAGCCTCTACGAGTGCAAGCATTAGAATTAACTGTGCACTCGAACCTTATTAACCAAATTCGCGATGCTCAAATTGAAGCATTAAAGGATGAAAAAATGGAAAGTGAAGGTCTGCGATGAATGATCAAAAGGTTAACGCCTGACTCCAATAAGTTGATGCAATTTGCAAACCGAGTACGGGTTTTGAAGTACGAAGACTTGCGCAGAGTAATTGTCAATGAAGCATATATATCAAGATATTCAATTCATCCAGGGACTAACAAAATGAATCATGATGTAAAGGAATTTTACCGGTGGCCTAACATGAAAGGAGACATAGCATCATATGTTAACAAGTGTATGACCTACTCCAAGGTAAAGGCAGAATATCAGAAACCGTTCGGACTTTTACAACAACCTGAGATCCCAAAATGGAAATGGGAATGCATTAACATGGACTTTATAACGAAACTACCTAGGACATCAAGTGGTCATGATACGATTTGGGTAATCGCCGATCGATTGACAAAAGCCGCATACTTCTTACCTATGAAAAAAACTTATAGCATGAATAAATTGGCCAATTTATACATGAAGGAGGTGATGTCTCATCATGGTGTACCAATTTCGATCATATCTGATAGAGATAGTCGATTTATCTCAAGATTTTGGAAATACTTACATGAAGCCACGGGTACTCGACTAGACATGAGCATAGCATATCACTCCCAAACGGACAACCAGAGTGAAAGAACCATAAACTCTAGAAGACCTATTAAGAGCATGTGTGATTGATTTTGGTGAAATTAGGATACTCATCTACCATTAGCTGAGTTTTCATACAATAATAACTATCACACTAGCATTAAATCCGCGCCAATTGAAGCATTATACGTAAGGAAATGTCGTTTGCCTTTATGTTGGACAGAGATCGGCGAACGACAGTTAACCGGACCAGAGATTATCCAATAGACAACAGACATGATCATCCAAATTAGGAAGAGACTTGAAGTCACCAATAGCCGACAAAAAAGTTACGTAGATAATCGAAGAAAATCACTGGAATTTATGGTCGGCGACATGATATTCTTAAAGGTGTCTCCATGGAAGGGTATTGTGAGATTTGATAAGAGATGGAAGGTTAGCCCTCGATTTATAGGACCATTTGAAATTATAGAATGAATTGGGAAGATCGCGTACAAACTCAAACTACCAAAGGAACTTGGAAATATGCATAATGTGTTCCACGTGTCTAATCTAAGGAAATGCATGACATATGAATCTCTAGTTATCCCACCAGATGAAGTTTGTATTGACGAAAAACTTCACTTTGTTGAGGAACCAATAGAAGCTTGGATTGGAAAATCCAGAAACTCAGGCAGACACAAATCAAATTAGTTAAAGTTCAGTGAAACACTAGAAGAGGGCCTGAATTTACTTGGGAACGTCAGGATCAAATGCAATAAAAGTACCTCACCTGTTTGAATTCTGACCTCATGCAAATTCAACACATAAAATTTCAGGACGAAAATTTTAAATGAGGGGAGACTATGACACCCAGTCATACAGGTCAACGCTCGAAACTATTTTAATAATAAATTTATGATTATTTAATTATTATAACCGGTTAATTAAAAAACCCATGCGTTAACTATTTTAACGAACCTTGAAATCAGCTAATCGTAACGTTAGAGATTAATAATAATAATAATAAACATAATAATACTAATAATAATAATTGTAATAATAATGTTAAGTAAATTAATAAAAATAATTATTTGTAATTATGTGGAATGTGTGCATGGATGACAACTTGTCATCCACGAGTCTACAAAACCCCCCATTTTAACCCAACCATCATCACCACCTTTTCACATCCTAATTTCTCCATTTCCCCACACCACCACCACACCCATCAGTCACCACCTCCACCGAGACCACCACCGTCGCCGCCTGCTCCCACTGTTGTCGCCGCCTCAACCGCGGCTGCCAGCCACCACTGCACCCGCCACCCTCGTCGTGCGCCCCATCCCAGCCGCGACCATCACCACCATCATCACCAACCTTCACCTCCATCACCACCAACATCACCAACCACTGCGACTATCACCTCCATCACCACCCGTTGCGACCATCCCCCCCCCCCCCTCTCTCGGTCACTGCAAACACCACCACCACTATTAGAAACCTTCACCCATTTCTCACTACAGATTTTTAGTTAGAACTTAGACTAGATCTCGAAGTGATAATCAGGAATCGAAGATTTGTTCTTGCATTGTGTGTGGTTACAACTTATAAGTTACTCAAGGTATTACATTAGATTACTAACAATTGTTCATGCATGATGATCAAGATGAAAAATCTTGATAAACCCTATTCACTCACTTTAAAGTTTAACAAAAGTTGATGTTTTGATGATTTTGGGTTTAAAAATCTGATTAAAACGGTTGAATAAATCTGAAAATATGTTAAGAAAAGGTTGATATTTGATAAAATCATGTTAATGGTATGATTGGGATTGTATGAAGACATGTATGTGTAGGTATAGATATGTACATGTCATGTATGTATTATAAGGTAATAACAATCAATAAAAGAAATGTAATAGATTTTGCATAAAATATATTATTTTACAAAATCATTAGTTAAACTTTGGATAAAACTAATATATATATATATATATATATATAAGTTTAAAAAATTATAATTTTATAACATAAGACATCTAGATAAGAAAAACTCTAGCTAATGTAAAACATAAACGCAAGAATTATGAATAAGATAGTTATAATATAAGATGTCTAGAATGTGATAGGGTTAGATATTAGTTTATAAGTCAAGATTGTTATATATCTTCCAACGAAAATGATAAACATTTACTGAAAAATTTACCAAAAATATTTTTAAAATAATAAAAATGTTTTAATTTAAAATAACTAAATAAGTGGGTGAAAAGCATTCTCATAGGCATGAATTAACAAATATTGGAGTCTAGCATATTGGCTTTTTCGTTAACCGCACTCAAAGTGAGTCCTTCGGTCCCGTTTTTAATATTGTAAGAATTTTAAATGTTTGGGCAAAAAGCATGAAAAAGTATATATGATGGGTAAAGCGGATTGATATATGTTATGAAGGTATAAGTTGGGTCAATAGTAAAGATATATATTATTAAACCCCAAAATCCCCCTATGTAATTAACCTCGGGGATGCCATAAAACTATATTGGTAGATCTATCGGGTTAGAATGGCCAGCTCTCGCGACCAGTCGCGCTGGTCAGGTTGTAGCGAGAGAAATTATATGTTTGGACCGTTGTGGGGCAACGACGTGTTTCTTGGTTTGATTATGGACTTATGAACTAAATTATTCATATTACCTAGCTAGTCTATGTTGAGTATATTATATCTCGTTACATCATATTATTTTAAAACCGATTGTTTATAAGACTGAAAACCCCGATCGCTCACCAACTTTATGTTGACTTTATTACCCTTCATGTTTTTTCAGGGTCATAGGTAAGCTCTGTGTGAAATTTCTTGGAATAAGTTTTTGGAGGGTCGAACGTGTAAAATAATTTCAAGTAGTAATGATTTGATAATGGGAACGTTGTTATTTGACTAAACATGAGACTGTAAAAGTTTAAACTATTACTACTATATTATGTTTAAATGTGTCTAATCGATGTTTCTTTCTCGACCAACTATTTAATTATTTTGTGTTTGACTAGAATCGTTGGATTAACTCCAACTTTCATTAACACCACTTTTCGTGACCTTTCGCTATGATTTTCGGTGTGTGACACTGATCAATACGGCGGAGGGAGGGCACCAGAGGGAGGAGCGTGATGGAGGGAGGGCGTCGGAGGAAGTAGGGCGTCGGAGGAAGTAGGGCGTCGGAGGAAGTAGGGCGTCGGAAGGATAGCGGTCAGTGAAGAGGATAGGGAGGATCTACATGTGAAGAGGAGAGGGTGGAGGGGACTGGTATGTGAAAAGGAAAGGGTGGAGGGTTTTGGTCAATGAAGTGGATATTATGGTCTGTGTCACCACCTTGCGACGGGTCAATCGCCAGTTCGGAAACATCAAACGCGGTGACTGACTGGCTAATTAATGGTTCTTATGGAGCTATATTGCAACAAATCTTCTTTTTCTACAGCATTGCTTCTATGATCTTAGGTAGATGCTTGATCAGACCTTTCAAACAGTCCTTAACTTTAGAGCATTCATAGTGAATTATATATTTTTATATATGTAATTACACTAACAATCACTATTTTTTATCTCTCCTTCTCAGGTAAATAATATTTTTCATACCATTATCAATATTTTTTTCTTTCTCATCTACTTACAATCATTTTCAAAAAAAAATAAAAAAATTATAAGAATTGAATAGTGATTTTCCAAATATACCAATTAACAGAAATATTTTATGTTTACTTTACTCACAACCACTAAAAATCATTCCATATAATGTAAAAAACATATTCACATATTTTTAAGGACTCCACTGTGAATATTCTTAAAGCTTTGAGACTAAAATAACAAAAGCCTAACTCAAATTTAACGATATAGAAAAAGGCTCAAAAATACTCAACAACCACTAATTATCCTAACACCGATATCAAAAATCTTGACGTTAAGTCGCCATGAACAATAACCACAACCACATTTCCCTAATAATAAATCATTTGTAAAAATTTGACAATACACTTCAACTTTTACTTTTTTTTCATTAAGAGCAACCCGTATAACATAATTATCACATTTACAATCAATTTTCATTTGATTTCTATGATAATTATAATATTGATGTTCTTAATATATATAAAAATGAAATTTTACTTTTTTTGTCGATCAAGAGCTACCCATATTTTTAGGATTATTATTGACTAATAGTCACAGTTTAGATTTAGATTACCTAAATCCAATTCCTTAAAAAAATACAAAAACCAACCCATCAGACTGTAAAAATATCAACGTACAGTTAAACAAGCTGCTTTGACCCATCCACTCAACTTCGAGTTAGTTTGTCAACTCTTGAAACCATAATTGTTGGTCAGTTATCTATTTACACATTTAATTAAAAAATGTAAGATTTAATTGTGTAAGTTGTATACATGTTGAACTAGTTATCCGTTAACTATGAGCATAATAACACTGGATTTGATGATGTATTGAAATAGGTTAATTTTAAATTGTTAAATAGTTTTTAGGTTGATTTTAGGGATTATGTGTTGCTAGGTTTTACACTATCTCAATTAGCGTAACTACATGACTTGGAACACCCTCCTTGCAAACTTTCAAACTTTGTGATGAGTTGGCGTGTGAGGTGGACATTTCCGCTAAATAAGATTGTAAAATTAGGGCAAAAGTTGACTTCTATTTTCTATGAGAGTGGAGTAAAATTATTAATCTGACTTCTGCTATCTCAACTAGCTACCATGGTTATATCTTGTCAACATGAGCTTATGTTTAGGCACATCCCCTATGTGAGGTAATGAAAGTCAAATTAATAACTCTGTTTCGTTCTCACTAATTTGCCCAATTCCGTCATCTCAACTAGAAGAAGTGTTCACCTTACACGTCAACTCATTACGAAGTCTAAAGGCTTCTAAGATGGATGTGTCACTTCAGGTAGTTTTGCTAGTTGAAAAAGGGAATTCTAAAAATACACAACCTCTAAAATATTAATGCCATAGATTACATAAATGTCGCCACTAAGTACACAACCTCTAAAATACACAACCTCTAGTAAACATAAATGTATGTTTTATGTTTTATGTGCAATGATTGTCCAACTATTAACATTCTGAGAACAGGGCCTTACATATTATGTCTAAGTTTTATTAGTGTGTCATGTGGATATGTCGCCACTAAGGCTTTTGCACAACCTACCAACGCCAAACATGTCGCCACTATTACTTTTCACTAATGATCAATATCATGGACATGATAAATATTAATGCCATAGATTACCCATTTAGCATTGACATTTTGCCACCACAAATGTCGCAATGGTTTTTTTATAGCCCAAAGGTACAACTAGCATAACAATTCAAACAAAGTACCACCATCAAGTTTCAAATGTACCACCGTATAACAATTCGAAAAACTAATCTGTAATGCAAGTACCACCGTAAAACTAAAAACCGTAGTTATGACATGTCGACTCCACAACCTTCAGTGGATAATTTTTCAAAGTGTTCTGCTACGTCAACACATACCTTTGTAGTGGCGATAGGTATGGATGCTATTAATTTTTTTCTTGTTTTGACATAGCTCATGAGCATGAACAACGCCCCTTGGAACATGAGACCGGGCATGGGGGCGTTGTCGTGACTGGCCTCACGTGCGTTGGGTGCCTTGGGTCGTACAATCTAACAATTTAACGGCTACTTTGATTAATAAAAATTTTAATAGAACACAACTTGTATATTTTCGGCCAATCTCACATCTTTTTCTTAACTTTTATATAATCACTCTTTCAAGGTTGAACATATTTGAAGGAATCACGTTGGTTGAAGTATTGAATTATTATTCTTTTACTTTGTAGTGTTTAAAAAATTAGTATTTTTATTTATGTCTTATCTAACAAAATATTGTATTTTATTTATGTGTTCTAATACATATTAAGTGTTTAAATATATTAAGGGTTTTTTTAAAATAAACACCTCAATATTTTAAATCAACACCCCAAAATTTCTATATGTGTCATATAGCCCCATACGCGTCGTATAGAGGGGGGTCGTATAAGGTTGTATGTGTCGTATGGGGCTATATGTGTCGTAAAGGGGGGTCGAATAGGGTTATATGGAGCGTATAGCTCTCTGACAGTCCCCCTGAATTTTTCCTCGTAATCAGTGTCGAAATTCGCTATACGTGTCGTATAGCCCTATATGTGTCGTATAGGGGGTCGTATAGGGCTATATGGGGCGTATAGCTCTCTGACACTCCCCTGAATTTTCCTCGTTTTTAGTGTATTCGACCCTATACGTCGCGTATGGACCCATACACGACGTATAGGTGGGTGTCGATTTATAAAGTGGGGTGTCTCTTTATTAGGACCCAATATTAATTATGCTAAATAAATTATGCCAATAATTAATCAATCATTAATAGCGTGGTTACACTCACTAACCCATAACATAAAATAATTTTTAGTATGATTATTTATTAGCTTTAGTAAGAGTTAATATCATTAAAAAATCTATTATACTATATATATTATGTGGAAAATAATCACAGATTTACATATTAGAGTTTCTCAACTGTAGATAACATATACACACACATATGTTAATTAAGTCAATAATTTGTCTAAAGTGCCCGTATATAGAAACGTAATATTAAAAGAAAATGACTAATTGTTGAATACAATATAACTTAAGAGTCTAAGATTATGAATCTTACCTTTATTGCAAACATGTTTGCACATTTTTATAATTTTAATTTCACCTCTCGTGCAGTTGTAACACTAGGCCACTAACAAATACGAATGTAAATGAGCCGAATGAACACGAATAGAGTTTTGTTCGTGTTTGTTCATCAAGAAAATATCTTGTTGAAAATTGTTTATAAACGCTTAGCGAACAAGATTTTTTGTTTGTGTTCATTCATTACACGAACATGAACAAACACGAATGAAGACAAGCGAATACATACAAATACAAACCATCATATATTAATTTTGTAATTAAAATCACAAAGATTATGTAATATCCACCAAATATAAACTTAACATAATAATCTCAAGCATAGCTTTTAAATGTATAAACACAAACGAATGTTAACGAACACATTATCGAACATTCATGAATACAAATGAAAGAATCCAACCTCTACTCATGTTCGTTCGTTTAACGAACGAACGAAATTTTTTTGTTCGTTTCCGTTCCTTTATTAAACGAACGAACATAAACCAACTTCCCACCGAAAGACTCACAAACTATTCATTAAACGTTTAGTTCGCTTACGGCTTTACTAAAACGTGTGAAAATAACCTAACAATGAATACACAATTGCAAAGATATAACTTGTACAAACTCCAACTTTATAAAACGCCACTCTAAGTTTTCGAGGCATGGGCCATGGCTTTGGTCAAAGTCAAGAAAGCCCAAATGCCAAAACCCATTAAAATTTAAAATACTTGTTACCAAGTCCATTAGCATGATTACGAGTACATGAGTACATGTACATGAGCACCATATGAGCATGAGGGGGTTTCTAAAAAGTAATTAAATAATTACTGCACTATAAATACAACTAAATATAGATCATTTTTACACCAAACAATGTCTTTCTTTCCTACCATACTCTTATATCTTCGACTCATATTTTTAATATTTTTTACACTAAATGGATCGGGGAAAGAAGCAAGTTGCAACTCAAAATTAGACCAAAGCGAAGCCGACAATTCTAGCCAATCATACCCACAGTTGCAATACTAACATGTCTACTCAATACACCTCGATACAATTCGCCTATGGTCCAACCTTTGATCCACCCTGAACCAATTCCTCTTTACCAAAACAAACCATACCGTAACCCAATCATCAACTGATTGTAAGCCAAACATCTAAAAGCATCGAAAGTCCGAATCTTTCTAGGGTCAAGTTCTACGTTACTTGAAGAATAAAATCTAAGGAACAACATCCTTGGTGGGTTCCTTGAATACAAAGTATAGGTACTTGCTTACTAAAGTTAACATGTACAAAGACATTTACTTCAATGGTATGTTTGATTTTATATTGTTTAATTTTGTTAACTTTATATATATATATATATATA
>BJCM01166212.1:0-10441 GCA_018326385.1 Flaveria bidentis | reverse complement strand
TTAAATATGTAATCATCTTATTGATTGATAAATAATTCTTTTTCATAAAATTATAAAGTTTATTAATCAAGTTACAACAAATAACTAAATGAAAAAGACTTGTTAAAACTTATAAAGTTATAAAATGAATTTTAATAAACTTAAAAAGTTTTATTAGTAATTATGAATTTTAAATACTGAAAAAAATTATCAAATTATAAAGTTTACAAGTTTTATAAAATTTATAAAGATTAACAAATAAATAATTTGATTGATTATTCAAATTGGTTTTATAAAGTCTATAAAGATTTTATAAAAAAAGTAATTAAAATTAGAGTCTTCATAAATTTAAATATTAAATTCTAACTATTCTTTTATTTATTTAAATTATTTAATTTTATATTTATTTTAAATTCCAATCATAACCCCCTTTTAAAAGACTTATAACTCACCATTAACACAATTCATAACCACCTCCTAACCTCAAGTATAAAAGCAAGTCTTAGGCCTCACTTTACATTTGCTCATTTTCTAAAAATCTCACTCTCATATCTTTCTTTCATCCATTGGTTATGATCAATTTGAAGAATTTTATTTTATAAGAGATGTCAAGAATTCTTAATACTAAGGTAATCTTTTATTACATTTCAATCATCCTAACATCCAATTATTTTCATGACTTTATGTTCTTACTATTATTATTTCTTCTAACAAATCTCTTTTTATTTTAATAATTATCATTTTATCATTAACATTTTAATAATCACTAATCTTATCACAATCACTAATATACCTAAATTAATCTAACAACACACTAACATAAACAAAGAATCTCGTTTGCATATGAACGGCTATGCCGCCGCATTCGGTTATTCCACAAGATTATTGTTCTAAATGATGGCTATGCCAAAGTCTTAGAATATTTTTATAACTCAAATGAAGACTAATATACCATATATTCATATAATAAATTGTTCTAACCCATTTCATGTATCAACAATTTTAAAAGTGCACATAAGTGTCTTAATACAATTCTGGCAGAATATTATCTTACTTCAATCGACCATAACTTGATCATAACAAACTAAATTTGGGTAAACTCAGACTCCAATGTTAATTTCATTGAATTAACTTTTCAACGACATTTTATACGTCTTCAAACTCAATCGGACGACTCAACAATAGCCTTCACAATATAAGTGCGCATTTCAGCACCTTCTGTTTTGTGCTGCTTGTTTGACCTATTTACGAATCTTTTCAATCTACCTTTTTCTTATTGGCATCCTAAGCGTCTTAACTTCTTGTAATAAATTCCGGACCGCAATTTATTGTTTTTTGTATCATTTAAGACATCACCTTTGACTCTTGACATCCAAGCTTTCTTATGTACTCTACAACCATCACTATTATTGTGAGTCTTCCGTGTGAGTTCTCCATGCCCCTTTTTACTTTGTTTCACACTTTTTGGGGTGAAGCATGTTAATTTTATCAACTTACACTTGTAAACATCTTGATACTTGTAAATACACCTGCAATTCATCTTTACCTTTTTGTCATGGTTATTTGTGTTATTGTAAGTCTTATATGAGATACATATTTTGTTTACAATCATTAACTATTGCTAGCCTGGAGATGTCTTAGATCTTTGGGCCTGACAAGCCTATTTGATGCTAAAGTCTATGTATAGCCGACTAGTTAGGTATAGGCACACTAAGGATCTGTCCGTTTTTGTATTCAATGTAGCAGAACTAGAAGACACTCTTGAACCTCTCATATTTGCACAAGCAGTAAACTCAAAGAACAAGAATGATTGGATTAAAGCCATGGAGGATGAGATGTAGTCATTGTACAAAATTCACACACTTTGGGGCATAAGCTGGTAGATTGCAAGTGGCTACTCAAATTAAAGGAGGGAATTCCCAGTGTTGAGGCTCCTAGATTTAAGGTCAGGCTTGTTTAGGGGTGTTCAAAGTCTGATATCCGAAATTTCGGATAGTGGAAATCACTATTTGAAACCGTATTTAAAACTTCGGATATCCGAAATTTTGGATACGGATTCGGATAGTGATTCAGATATCTGAAATTCATTTTTTATTTTTTTTATTTTCTTATTTTTTAGTTTTTTATAATAATTAGGCATATAATATTATAAAAATAATATAAAAAACCAACTCATATCATAAAAGTCATAATATACACTAAAAATCTCAATCTAAAGTAAAAATATATGTAAAATTCAAAAAAATAAAAAAAAAAATTTAGTTTTCGGATAATCGGATATCCGAATATCAGAAAATTTTGAAAATCACTATTCGAATCCGAATCCGAATTTTTGGATATCCCAAATTCGGATTTTCAGATCGGATTCTCGGATTCGGATATTATTTAACACCCCTAGGCTTGTTACCAAGGGGTTTATGCAACAAGCAGGTATAGACCATACGAAGGTGTTTTCTTTTGTAGTTAAACATACCTCAATAAGGGTGATACTAGCCATGACAGCTTTGATGGATCTTGAATTAAAACGGCTAGAAGTAAAAACAACATTCCTTCACACCGGATGAACACATATACATAAAGCAACCTAGGGGGTTTAAGGAAAAAGGTAATGAACAAAAGGTATGCTTACTTAAAAGGTCATTACATTAAAACAATCCCCAAGGTAGTGGTATAAACGATTTGATGATCATATGATTGGTATTGGCTTTCATATAAGTATATCTATCTTCTTTTGTATGTTGATAATATGCTCATTGCTTGTCAAGATAAGACTCAGATAGACGCTACTAAAAGGTTACTCTTAAATAAGTTTAAGGTAAAGGAATTAGGCAGTGCCAAAAATATTCTAGGAATGGAATTAAGAAGAGATAGGGAGTCTAGGAAGTTGTACTTATCTCAGGTTGCTTTTATGAAGAATGTACTTAGTAACTTTTCTATGGAAAATGTTAAACTAGTCTTAATTCTTATATGGCAACATTTTAAAGTTTCCAATAAAGACATTCCTATAACAAATGATGATGTTAAGGATATGGAGTGTGTTCCGTATGCTCAAGTTGTGGGAAGTTTAATGTATCTGATGGTATGCACTCATTTGGACCTTGGCTATGTTATTGGTGTTGTTAGTAGATATCTATCTGATCCGAGAAGTCAACATTGGGAAGTAGTCAAGTGGATATTTAGATACTTGAATGGAACTAGGCAATGTGGTTTGATATTTGGTGGTAATACACATTGCGTTCCAGTTGTGATGGGATTTATTGATGCAGGTTTTGCTAAAGACCTAGATAAGGGTAGGTCTATAACTGGATATGCTTTTAAAGTCATGGGCAGTGTAGCAACCAAGTTGGAGATCTACTTTATAAAAGGTGGTGGTTTTGTCTACTACCGAGGCTGAGTACATTGCCTTGACTAAAGCAGTTAAGGAATCTTTGTGGTTAAAAGGTTTCATTGCTGAATTAGGAGTTAAAGATATTAAAGCTTTGATTTTTTGTGATAATCAATGAGTAATATAGTTGACTAATAATCAGGTATATCATGAACGAACTAAACATATCATTGTTAATCTTCATTTCATCATGTACATAATAGCTTCTAAAGAGGTGAGCGTGGAGGATATTAATACTAATGATAATATAGTTGATATGTTTACTAAAGCTTTTCCTGGCACTAAGTTTAGAAGGTGTATAGGTCAGCTTGGAATTGATCGAATTGATTAACCTTGGCACTAAGGTAGAGATTGTGAAGAAGTGCAGCATGTTAATGGGCCAATGGGTCATTTGGGTAGTAACTGGTTGGTTATAATATAGTTTTAGCCTGGTGTGTCATTAGTTTGTTCTATAGGGGTCAAATGCATTACTTTCTTCTTCTTGTATATTATTAGTCATTAATCATCTTCTAGATTATCAGAGTTAGGTTTTACACATTCCATTGAGTGAGATTTCATTGTATTCTTGAGAAGATACTTGTATTGAGTCGTTGATGATTAATAATCAAGTTTGGTAGTATTGTTCTTAATTGATCTTCAATCTAATTTTTCAACAGTAGTAAAACAGGTTTTCTTATCATGTTTGGTAGAAGTAATGTTATCTGCCTACTTAGGTTGTTGTACAATTTTCTTCCCGTTGAAGATTCCTTTTCGATCTCTACAAAGATAGAAAGCGGTATTTTGTTGGTTCGAATATAACTAAATTGTATTTGATGTCAATTAGAAACTTCAAAAACCTATTTATTGGCTGAAAGAGTGCAATATGTTGGCACATAATAGCAGCAAACCTGGCTTTGGACTCGCCAATCGGCTTCCTAAAACAAGAAACAATAGTTACCGAATCGTGAAACTCTCCTGGACCAACTTACTCCCTACTTAGGTACAGATTACTAGGACTAGGTTAATGACCCATCTAGGTCCTTCATGATAAAATCAGTTGGGATGCGCTTTGCCAATCATACCCCATCACTAACAAGTAGGTTTCAGTTGGAACTCTTTGCTACCTATTAAATTTAACTTCTTCGGTTGGGGGGCGCAAGAAAGAGGTTGCCCGCTTTTGTGGGTTTCACAAGATATGGGTAAATGTTCCTAATCTCATTTGCAGGTTATATGGAAAAGTCAATGAAACAGTAGATCACATACTTTACGACAACTTCAATATGACAATTCGTAAGCTGCTTTTGGGGCAACATCTCCCTCATATTCATCTTCTCTACCAAGATATAATGGAATTGTAGAAGGGCTTGCAAGTCAACAACTTAAGATCAAGAATGATTTAGTCCCTTCTCCTTATTGTATGTTGGGTTTTCAGTTGGAACTCTTGGCTACCTAATACACTTAACTTCTTTGGTTGGAGGGGCGAAAGAAATAAGTTGCCCACTTTTGCGGAGTTTCACAAGAAATGGGTAAATGTTCCTAATCTAATTTGCAGATTAGGTGGTGAGATCAATGAAATAGTAGATCACCTACTTTGTGGAAACTTCAATATGACAATTCGTACTGCTTCTAGTGAACATCTCACCGATATTCATCTTCTTTACCAAGATATAATGGATTTATATTTAGGTTTGCAAGTCAACAACATAAGATCAAGAATGATTTAGTCCCTTCTCCTTGTTACATGCTGAGTGATATGGAAGTTGTTGAGGCCCCGGATTAATTAACAATAACGGATGAAAATTAGGGTTTTGCATATTGTGCAGGGAACTATGAAGGATATATAATAAATAAGGATAAATACAACAACCTTTCTAAATTATAGTGATAATTAAAGCAATAAGAATATACAAAATATAAACATATAATATAAAGTATATGTCGATTAATACTCCCTCTTGGCGGTAGAAGGGGCGGATGCTAAAACTAGATTTGAAGTGATTGAAGATTGTTTAGGTAATCCTTTTGTGAATATATTTGAAAATTAGAAGTCGATAGCAACACAGATGGGCTTATCGATTCCATAGAATTTGTGGTAGTTAGGTAAGGCTTTAGGAAGGGGTGCATCACAACAGGGAGTAGTGGGAGCAATATTACGAGGTGCAAGCGCCAGACATTTGTCCAGTTGGGGAGCAGGCGCAGGATCGGTGTATGTATGCCAAGAGAGAGTGTTGAAAGATGGTGGTGCAAAGATGCCTTTGTAAGGGAAATTAGATTCATTGAACCGCGCATGACAAGTTATGTAAGTTCGATTAGTAGCCGGATCGAGACACCGATAGCCCTTGTATTGAGGGCAATATCCTATAAATACACATGCAAGGCTACGAGGATAAAGTTTTGCATCGAATAGTCCCCTAAGTAGGGGTAGACAAGGCACCCGAAGACATGCAGATTATCATATTTGGCTGTTGTGTGAAATAAAAGCTCAAACGGTGACCTACTACCCAAAACTTTGGTTAGGAGGCGATTAATTATGTAGACAGCAGTGCTAAAAGCAAGTACCCAATAAGAAGACGGGACATGACTATTATATAACATAGCCAAACCGGCTTCCACAACGTGTCGATGGTTTCGTTTGGGACGTCCATTTTTTGTGTTGTATATGGGCATTAGACCCTATGAAACGTGCCATTGACAGCAAAAATCTGTTTGACATGATTGTTTAAGAATTCAGTTCCCCCATCACTTTGAAAGACCTTAAGTTTACGTGAGAATTATGTTTGCACAAGCTTCATGAAAATTAGTAATACATCCTTAAATTGAGATTTGGTTTGTAGTGGATAGAACCATGTGAAACGTGAGTAATCATCCACAAAAATGACATAGTACTGGCTATTGTCAATTGCGGTGACCGAGGAAGGTCCCCGTAGATCACAATGAACAAGATCAAGGGGATTAGATTCACGTTGGTCATTATGAATGAACGGTAAACAATGTGACTTAGATAATTCACAAGAGTTACACAAAACTGGTTTAGGTAATATAGAGGTAATGTTTAAACAACCATGTTTATTAACTAACAAAATTGTATCATGAGATACGTGCGCCAACCGCGTGTGCCAAAGTTCAAACGAAGCCTTATTTGTGGATGATAGGAAAACTTGAGGTCCTGATTGAAGAATATAAAGGCCCTTCTCACATCTTCCTTCTACTATATAAAAATTTGGTTGGGAAAACAACACATCTAGATTATAATTAGTGGTGATTTTGCTAATTGACAAGAGATTATGCATGAGATGGGGAAGAACCAAGACATCCTGCAAACGAACATTAGCAGCAATATTTTTGTGACCAATATGAGATATAGGAAGAGAATTACCACTTCCAAAGGTGACTTTAGTATCACCCAAGTACGAAGCACTTTATTGCAGATTCAGAGGAGATGTAACCATATGATCAGTGGCACTCGTATCAGCGACAAACCAATCGTGTGTTGAAATGTTTAGATTGCACGTAGCATGAAAAGCCTTGGCCAAGTTAGAATCCGTAGCACTAGGTGATGGAGCAGATAGGGATAAACGAGGGCAAGTCGAAGCATAGTGCCCGGGCTGGCGACAGAACCGGCAAGTTAGAATACGTTCAATCAATGGGTTGTTGTAGGTGGTTTCAAGAGCCAACCAGATCAACCAAGCGGTGGTTAGGTCGATTGTTTCACCAATAACATCTTCAGTGAGGGAATCATTGAGAATCATTATCGCCTTTTGGTCATCAATCAGCCATGTATTATGAAGCGGATTTGGAATAGGTTTGTCGTCTAGAATGAGTTCGACAGAAGGAGGAGCAGTGCCATCAACATGGGATAGAAGTTTTTGGATAGTGAGGACTGGAACCATTTGATTCTTCCAATATAAATAGTTGGAGAGGGTGAGCTTGATAGCAAGCATATGCATGAGTGTGGTCATAGATAGGGCTAATTCAGAGGGATTAGTAGTATGGGAAGAGGAAGATACCATGTAGAAGAGAAGAGAAGTGACACCCTTGAATTTCAAGCTTAGGTTAAATGCCTGAACTAGAAATTATTTCTAGATTTCATAAATAAAAATGTAATAATTGTTTCTTTATCTAGTTTCTAAAATGCTATAAAAGACCTATCACTTGTATATATATCTAGTTGTAATCTATGTTTTAGAGTTAATCATATGTATAAAAACCAAAATCGTGTGACATAATCTTATTGATCATCAAATTTGATTTTTAAAGTATAGTAATTTGGTAACTATAAGTTAAGAAGAATATATGGATCACAAACAAAGTCAATCACAACCCAAATCATTCGCAACCCAACTGTTAATAAGGTCTTGAATTTTATTTCTAAACTAAATTTTATGATTATTTGTAACTTAGTGTTATTTCTGTGTAGTTTTATACATACTCATCCTTTAAGACTTGAGATATATCCAAGCAGTAATTACAATTTTCATTTTCATAATGGCATGATCATAACATTTTTTAATTTTTTAATACAAAAGTTTTAATGTATGCAAGGGTCTACCCATGGAACCCTAGCCTTTCAACATTTGACTTGTTCATAATTCAGTTTGATTTCTGAATGTTACATGAAACTAAAAAGGTTTACCCACACACCAAACTTAATCATATTTCAACATAAATCACACAATCAACTGGAATAACCCAAATAAATGTATTGTGTATATGTGTTTTACTCAGTGTTTTACTGAAAGTTTATCCATCATTCATATATAAAGCACCTCACAAAACATTTCTTTCTATACACATATGAATAATGTCAACATCTATAACTTGCATCTTCGTAGAGTTGTTATATACTACATATAATCATGTGAGCAAATAAGAAACATGGTGTACCTTCATGTGATATAAATCCATGCCTTTCGATCCTAAATCTACTTTGAACATCTTATTATTGATCGATGTTTTGATTACTTGAATATTGATAAACTTCCAGAAGCTATAAGAATCAATTACCATGAACTTGTTTAAAGCTCTTAAAGACTACACATACATATTCACTTAAATGTCTCTATATATACATGAAGGGAAATCACATATTAAGGATGTCACATAAGCCACCCTAACATGAAGGGTGTTATGCCCGCAACAATGCACAGGTATTTTCACTAATATGTAAAAAGACTTAAATACGTACCTTAATTTAAGAGAATTATTTAACCGAGTTAGAGATTAATAGTTAAGGGGATGGGGGCACCCACGTTGGAGAGTCGTGGTGAAGGGTAGCGCCACGGTGAAAGAACCCCACCAGTCCCACACTCTAGAACTTTTGGCCACCTCATTAAGGGTAAACGCTGAACCACACCACCTCCCACACTACTTTTTGATCGTTCCAACGGTCATATTTTCAAATGTTACCCACCCCCACCGCACCCCCAAGCGACCGAAGTGGAAATATTGTCGCAGAGGTCTTCTCACTATGGTATGAGTCACATGATGGGCTTTGAGTGTAGTACACCGACATTCTTGCAATTGCCATCAACCCTTAAACGCAATCGCCTAATAATATTTGGGGTTTTATTGAGAGGGGTTCGACGACGTCTAGCGGTGGGTTTCAGGGTGGTTCGATTATTGCGGTTATTAATAGTGGTGAGGAGAATATAAGTGTTGTTGTTATGATGGAGACAATGAACATGGTGATGGGTGTATGGTAGGGGTTTGGGCAGTAGATGGTGGGGTGTAGAGGTGTACAAGTAGAATCGGTTCCAAAAAAACCGGTCAAAAAAACTAAACTAGTTTGAAAAAAAACTAATTTGAGCCAAACTGATTCCCAATCCAATCTGAACCGTCGGTTTGTATATCGGTTTGGTGTCCCCACATTCAAAACTGGTTTGTAAACTAGTTTAAAAATTAAAAACTGGTTAAGCCGATAAAAATCTGTTTATTTACAAAAACCGGTTTCAAACCGGTCCAAATCGATTTAACAAGTTCGTGTACTTAGTGAGCCAAATCGCTTTGTAACCCAAATCGGTTGGAAGAAAAACTAGTTTGACACGATAACAAAAAAAAATCAATTTGTACACCTCTAGTGGGGTGAGGGTGTTGGTGGTGAGGAGTGGTGGCTGGTGACGGTGGTGTACCGGTGAATAATGGATGAATGATGGTGGGAGTGAGAGGAGCATTTTGTAAGGCTGTTTATGTCCCATCTCGTTAAATAAAAATGTGGGATCAAGATTTGAGATATAGGCCACGTAGAAGTTCCATTTGAAATGTAGTCTTTAATTTACACAACAAAATACCTAACTATATGGCTCGGAAGTAGTAATTCGTTATGGCTGCAATAGCCTAAACCCTATATAACCTAACAAAACTACTAAACATAGTGCCACAAACCTCGAATCAAACCTCCTGGCTAGCACCTAGGAAAATCTAGCAAGGTGTAGCTAGAAGAAGAGTAGGGTTACGAGTACTGGCTATTAAAAAGTTAGTCGAAATTGGAGGCTGGTCCCGAAGATATGAACTACGACAATTAGAAACAACTTCTGAGAGCTAAAGAGTTTTGAGTAGACTCAGATGATCCGTTGGCTATCATCATTAACAACACACCAAAATCAAACGAAGTCTAGATTTGTTCAAACCCCCTCAACCTCTTCCTCTCTACCCACACACAACACCCACCACCATCATCTTATGGAAGAGGCGGTTGTGAGGCGGTGGCGATCGCATCAGCGGAGGAGGGGAAAGGAGAAGGTAAACCCTATACAACATCCTTACTTGCAAGATGTGTGTCACACCCCGACCGACGGCGAAATCATCGGGGCGGACGAATGTGAAATGATTGTTCATAGCACATGGAACTAATTAAGTTGAAATAATATTAAATGTCATTATTCATTGAACATTACAAGACAAATAAGCCTTTACATAACAATCAAGATACAACCAATACCATAAGATTTTCAATTAATCTAAGTCCAAATCCTATATGAGCACGAAGAGATCTTCAAGTAGTAAACCTGGAACATGTTAAAAATAAAGGGTCAACTATAAAGTTGGTGAGTTCCCATGGTTTAAAAACACACACACACACACACACATATATATATATAT
>BJCM01166211.1:0-14219 GCA_018326385.1 Flaveria bidentis | reverse complement strand
TATGTTGTGGTTAGTTGATCTTTGTAGCTACCATGTAATGTCGATTATATGTATAATCATTAACTATTGCTAGCCTGGCGACGTCATAGATCTATGGGCCTAACAAGCCTGCTTGGTTGATCCAAGTACACTTAGTTAATCGTATATACTTGTAAACATTTGAGACTTGTAAAACTTTGTCAATGTTTGATTGTGCATTCTGTCTTACATCCCTAGTTACTTTGCTCTCTAACTTATAACATGAATTGCCATCTTTTATATACTTATGTATTGCAAATTATGGAAATCTCACCAACTTTATAGTTGACCCTTTATTTTTAACATGTTTTAGGTTTCCTACTTGAAGATCTTCTTGTGCTCATATAGGACTTGGACCTAGATTAATTAAAAATCTTATGTTATTGGTTGTATCATGATTGTTTTTGTAATGACTTATTTGTCTTATAATGTTCAATGATTAATGATATTTAATATTATTTCAACATAATTAGTTCCATGTGTTATGAGCAATCGTCTCCCATTCGTCCGCCCCGATGATTCCGCCGTCGGTCAGGGTATGACATATGGTGTGCGACTGAACTGACTGTTCCGGTTTTGAGTATGATTAGTAGTATATTTTTCAGGGAAAATTACAAATATGACCACCTGACTGATACTTTTATAAAAAAATAGTCATTGACCAAAACATTTTCAAATATAGCCACCGCATCGCCCACGTGGCATTTTAAAAAAACTCATTTTTTATTTCGGAGATATGCTAGCGATATGATCGAGTGATAATAATTCAAGATTTAATTGATCTAATTATATGATTTTACACCATCATTAGTATGAAACGAAGTTACTTTGAATTTGTTTTGATGTGTAGGGAATTTGAGCTTAAGGAAGCTTTATTTTAAGGTGAATAAGCACAGGATGAAACCACGAGAACCAAATGTACAATTACCAAAAGATGCAAAATGGGAAACCGAAAATTTGTTTGGTGAAATATGAAGAGTATGGAAGAAACGGGATGGAAATCGGATCCCGAGAAATGAAGAAATGCAAAAACTGAAGGTTTTTACGAGGCCCACGACCTGTTAACAGAAAGCTCGAGAAAAGTTACATGTGAAAAAAGTGCAGGGAGGGCGTAAGCTATGGCCTAAGACCGTAACTTACGACCATGTGTTAAGTCCCTCTGTGAACCCCGTACAGTAGAAGGTTTGGCCATCTGGTTGAGGGTAGGCTGTAAGCTACGGTCTAACACGGTATTTGGAGGTTTATTTTCAATTTTAAATCCTATATAACCCTAATCATTAGGGTTTCGAAAGAAGACTTTTCCCAGTCGAATTTAGGTGATTGTAAAGAGATTTTGGGTATTTCCAAGCTCCTCAATATCATCCATTACATCATTGATTCATCATCGAATCAAGATTGAAGATTAAACGAAGATGATGCATGGCTAGTTTTTCTTGATTGCTTTCGGGAGTATGATTCTTGTAAACTGATATGATTGGTATTATTGATTAGGTTTTGTATTGAAATGCAACATTGTGTTTTGATTGATTAAAACGATTTGATTATAAATAAATTTATTTGCTTGATTATCAGTTTTTTGGTTTCCTTGCATCGTGAGCTCGTTAAGAAAAGTAAGCAACGCGATATAAGTGAATTGGTAACATTGTGAATGAGCGAGTCTTAAAAGATTGTTCATTTGTTGTCACTTTAATTAAAAGCTAATATCTTAAAGTATTGTTTCTAACAAACCCTAATTTAAAAGTACCAATTGTTGATATTGCAGAATTGGAAACCCGGAAGTGATTGTTTTTCGTTATTTAATTAAGTTCGTTATAAAGTTTGTTGCTTTATTCAGTTGTGTTCATTAATCCACCCCAACTATCAATTTTTAATTATAAATTTTAAGTCTTTTAGCTAATTATCGTATTCGTTAAACACTTTCCACATATTCCATATAGAGACGTCATTACTTACCCTTACACAATAAAGGTAGCTAAGACCAATAAGTTAACTTGTTTTTGATCGAGTCTCGACAACCAGATCACGATACAGTACCCAAGTTGTATTGTAGGAGATAACTTTTTTTAATATTTTATTGCCGGAGATACGCCAGATATACATCACTTATTCTGTATTGCCTGTTTTTTTATAAAAATAAATTTGAATTTCTTTTAAAATAATTCATTAAGCAAATACCATGTTTTAAATCTAAAAAAACACATGTTTTAATGAATATATATATATATACTATAAATTTTTTACTCCACTCAATCATATATATTATTCACGATCCAACACCATTCTTCCTTTTTAACGCATATATATATATATATATATATATATATATATATACTATAATTTATTTACTCCACTCAATCATATATATTATTCACGATCCAACACCATTCTTCCTTTTTAACGCATATAACATGAATAAGCAACTATATCATTATCGACCGGTTACTAAATCATCAAGTTGGATTATGAAAAATGGAGGCACCCAAATAATTAATTCGAATCATTAAAATGTACAGATAAAGAATAGTTTTCTTTAAATTAATATACTTGTAATGATTTTTCAAAATATTATTTACATACTTGTACTAGTTTTTTGTTTTTTAAATGGGCGATACACAAGAGACGGTGTATCTATGGCCGGAGATAAAAAAATTTATATTTTGTTTATTTTGGGCGATGAACAAGATACGATGTATCTCTGGCTGATGATATAATTGGTTTTCTTTTTTTATTTTGAGTGATACAGTAGCGATAACACGTGTATTCGTATGTATCGCTGGAGCCATAAAGCCGGAGATACCATATGCATTGCTATCGTTAGCTAGAGATATTTGAAATTTGTCAAAAACTGATTTGTTGAATATTTTGGATTTTTTTCAAAGTCAATGGCTATTATTATAATTTTGATTGGTCAAATGGTTAATTTGAAAATTTTCTCTATTTTTTAATCATTGCAGTTATTTTGTGTAGTAGAATTTTGAAAAGACTCTAACACGATCCATTCAGTTTTAGGTATTGATCCGAAACGTCATCATCTCCGGCTATGATGGTTTATCTGAGTCTTTGTTTCCCTTGTCCAACACACACGTAACAAGTGTAGACTGATTTAACTAGTTATATATGCCAACATTTCAAAGTGATGTTAATAGTAATCTACAAGCGTGTTTGCTTTTGGTACAACTTGCTAATACATACTTTTTGCTAGGTGTGTGGCTGTCATTTTTTCCACTTTTAGTGCTTGTACTATTACAGTTCAGACTTGCACATATATTATTATATACCATTTAAAATGCACAATGTACCTTCTATGTTGTCCACATTGATTTTGTATAAAATTTGAAGCATGATGTACAATCAGTTTATGCACAAGATCTACTTGCACACGCAACACAATCTTCACACCCTCCCTATGCACAATGTCATGCTTAATTTATAAGAACGAAGAAACTGATGTTGGAGATTCAAGAAACAAGTATTTTACGATGTCGTGGAGATTGGTTAATGGTTGCCTAGAACTACTATGAATGGTTTGATTTTGTTTTCACAGGGACCTATGGTTCTTACAACAGATGTCGGAGATTTAAGTTTGATATTTTGATATGCCGAGGTATCATTTCCTTTCGGTTACAATTATTCCATAAATCTAATGAAGATCAATGAGAGTTAAATTTGTGTAAAGTTAACTTGCTTCTTATGAACTGAAAAATGTTTAGGATAGTTATGAATTTCTCATTCAGTTTATCATTGTTTTTCTGAATTTTAATTGTATAATGACTGATTCTTTAGGGAAACTATATAGAAGATGATGTATCCATATTGATGCAACGCGGCAGATGAAGAAGATTGGCGCCTACTAAAAGAAAGGGGAGTAAATGGTGGGTTGTGGATTGGTTAATGTGAATCAGGAGCAATTTTTAATAGAAGTTTCATCATTAGAATGTTTTGTATAAGGTAATGAAAATGTATTTATTTGTAATTCCAATTTGGATTATCATTACATTTTAAAAGATTTAATGAGGATTAGTTTTGACATGTTTCGATCTATATATTACTTTAAGGGTTCAAATATGTACTGTTTAATGGTTCAATATAATATAATACAATATTTATATGTCGAGTTCTTTGATAAGCGTGCATTCTTTTTTTAATGGAATTGCTACATTCATATTATTCAAAGAATTTCTAGATATTGATTGTGGTACTTGTAACTTTCTTCTAAAACCTAGTATTTCAAATTAATTTTTTTTGAACGGTTAACGAATAATTTTTAAACCCGGTCACCCGGGTAAACCCATTGGCGAAAGGCTATCCACGCCCGCGAACACAGACAACGCTGATGACCCGGCTCGCTCACCATTCCAAGGGAAACCCACCACCCAAAGGCCCACTATGGTAAAACACTTGGTTCACTTGAAACATATTACACCTAGTGAGACTCCAACCCATAACTTCCACTTTAAAAAATTATAGGGTGACTCCTCATAAACTATTTGATCTAGCATCGACAATCTTTCAAATTAATATATGCCAAGAAGAACAATTAAGAATTAAGACAATGCATTAATTGCTTCAAACTTCTAAGCGTTCAAATATGTTTCATTTTAGGCACGTCATTATTATTTTCTCTCTTCATGTCTATTTAAATCCAAATTTTATTTTAAATTGTAGAAAATTAATCAAAATTCTATTATGATGATCCTTTTAATTTGTCATTGATAAGTAGTTAAATGCTTCTCTTATTTAACAATTTTTTCTTTTTTATTTTTGCTTTGCTTTTTACTTTTATTTTCTTTTTACTGATAGACAAGAAATTGAGATTTAGTTTTTCATCACAACTTTGTGCTAAACACTACTTGTCCCGCTGCTTAGTGCGGGATACCTTTGCTAGTTGAAATAAAAATGCATGTATGGTCAAAGAGTCATGACTCGAGCTGGTTGTCTAATAAGTACTAACAAAAACATAAATTCAAAACATAATTTCAACATACGTTTGTTTATTTTAAACCAAGAATCCTACTTTTTTAATACTTTGTTTTAAACATAAATAGCTTTGATATAATCTTTTTTTTTCTACAATAAAAGTATTTTCCATGTGTTTTGAGACTCATGAAAACTTGTGTTGGACTTTAATATCACAACGCGAAAAGCCCTAAAACACAACGGCATAAAAATCGGGTTCGAACCTGACCCGGGTAAGGATAGTACCCGATGGGAGGTGTACTCGGGTTGGATCCGTTTAAACCCATAGGGTTGATATTATTTTTAGATTTTGAGTTATTTAACGAACCCAAACCGAACCGGTTGAACCAGAGTTGAACTCGATAATGGACACACGCACAAAAGAAAAGAAAAGAAAAAAGAAAAACTAAACCCGGTATTGGATCCGACCTGAATATAACGGGCTATGTGAACCCGACCCGGGTTTATATCTGGTTTCGCCTCAACCCGGGTAAAAAAACCCGGTTTGGTCGAACCCGCTTTGTACTCAGTTTCAGGTATAGCACAAACCCGAAATGCCCACCTCTGTCTGGGCCCACCCACACTACCCGCTGGGCCACTTGTATCGTTTAGACCAATAAGCAATAAGCATTACTTTTATTCATCACTTTTCGCGCCAAAACCCATTGTTCCCCCATTTAGGCGCCAAAAACCCTCACCATTTTCCCGCAATTTGCACAGTCCCTCTTTATGCCTGTGTGTTCACCTCTAAACTATCTCTTCGTGAACTGCTGCAACAATCGTCACAATGGATGTCAATTTCAGTCAAGACAAAGGTATGTGTTATGATCCATTGATACTCTAGATCCTGCACATCAAATGTTAAGGTGTTAACGATTTGTTTGTTTATGTTATACAACAGATCTGGCGATTGATTTTCTTCAAAACTTTGTTGACGCAAATGCTGAAGCTAAATATATGAGCATCCTTGTAGGTTTATTTGTCAGCTACTTGTATTATCGATCGAAACCTAGTTAATATTCGTTGTATGTGTATATCTGCTTACGGTAATTTGTTTCTTACGCAGCAAGATGTCGCTAACCGTAAAACGAAAGCAGTTCAAATCGACATTGAAGATCTATTCGATGTAATTTCGACGTATTTGTTTATGAGTTTCAGTTATTATTTTATTAGGTTTTGTGATTTGATGGTTAAAAATGTTTGTTTTGTTGTGTGAATTAGTATAAGGATCTGGATGAGGAGTTTGTGGGACGAGTTACTGAGAATACTCGGAGATATATTGAGATTTTTGCTGATGCTATTGATGAGTTGATGCCTGAGCCAACAGAGGTTTTTCAGGACGACGATCAGGACATACTGATGACACAAAGAGCGGAGGAAGGCAATGAGAATGCTGATGGCACTGATCCAAGGCAGAGGATGCCCCCAGAAATTAAGCGTTTTTAGTAAGTATAAATTAGGGCTTTTCTTTGCTTAATTAGGGTTTTAGCTTTTACGAATGAATTGAACTTTTTACATTACTAATATGATATGATAGCCTAAGATTTTGCAATGTGAATTTGAAATGGGACATTAGCTGATTGTTTAATCCAGTTTGTAAAGTTGTATTATTTATGCATCCAACATCATGAAAAAGTGAGTTTTTAACCAGAAGTTAATTTAGGTGACTTATGTGTTTTGCAGCTTTTGAATCGTGTACGGATTATTCACGTTTCTAATGCTCATTTTTCTGTAAACCAGTGAAGTGTACATTCGAGCTTCTTCGAAGGGCCAGCCATTTACTATAAGGGAGGTTAGGGCTTCAAACATTGGCCAGCTTGTGAAGATATCTGGTATCGTGACTCGCTGTTCAGATGTAAAACCATTGATGAAGGTCGCTGTTTACACTTGTGAAGAGTGTGGGTTTGAAATATATCAGGTTTGTAATTGTGTTTACCTTATGCCCCCTTCTGAAAAGGAAATTGGTTTACATTGCTTATGGCAGTGCTATCTTTCTTTTTTGATTATGTTAGCAATACTTTTTTGTATCCTAAACTTGTATTGAGAATTCAACATTATTATGTGGAATTGAGGGTGGACTGTGGTTGTAAGGGCTGCATCCAACATTAAGGACTACTGGTCCATGAAGTGGGCCGTACTTCTCTGTTTTTTGGGATTCTTTTAAGTAGCTTTCTTACATTTAATGTTCTCCATTGGATATACTTGTCTATATAACGGCTACTTCTATGAAACAGGAGGTAACTGCTCGAGTGTTCATGCCACTGTTTGAATGCCCATCAAAGCGTTGTGATGTTAACCGGGCAAAAGGAAATCTTATTCTTCAACTCAGAGCTTCTAAGTTTTTGAAATTTCAGGAGGTTAGGTTAAAATACTTGATAGCAAAATTCACATTTTGTTTAATGCATTTGTTTTTTTACATTAGCGGTTTACCTTAAATTTATTTAGGCAAAACTTCAAGAACTTGCCGAACATGTTCCAAAAGGTCACATTCCTCGTACAATGTCTGTCCATTTTCGAGGCGAGCTTACAAGAAAGGTTGGTTATTATGAAATTAGCTAGTTTTCTATGTTTTTGTGGACTGATAAAGTTTATGGAAATAGAAAGAGCTAAAGTTTCTTAAATATAATATTGAAGTCTATGTGTTAAAATTTTCAGGTGTCCCCAGGTGATGTTGTTGAGCTGTCTGGAATATTTCTGCCTATACCTTATACCGGGTTTAGAGCAATGCGAGCGGGTTTAGTAGCAGATACATATCTGGAGGCCATGTCAATTTCCCATTTCAAGAAAAAATATGAAGAGTGAGAAACTTTAATTTTTATGGCTATAAGCATCTTTTATTTAAGTACTAGTCTGACCTAAAAATGATGCAATGTTTGTCTCTAGTAAAAGTATTTGATTATTTGAGTTACCTTTCAACAAAAGAAAAACTGACAACTTATGGATCATAAACAATCCCAACATTATTTTGTACTTATTTATAATGTGCAACTAAGTGTATTTGATAAAAATATCCCAAGTTAGCATTAAACTTTTGGTGCTGATCTCGTTTGCTAATTTCAACTTTTTATTTGTTTGTTAATTACATGTTTTTTGGTTGAGGAGAAAGAAACTTTAATACCCAAGTATACTTTTCAAAAGCTTGTAATCATGAAAATAGAAAATAAAAGTTATGATCACTCAAACTTCTTGCCACCAAAAGTTTATTGGCACTTCAGGTTTGTGTTACAAATATAACAAAAATATATTTTCTTCTTTGAGGGTCTGTTCTTACATATCCACTATACTCTTCTTTTGCTTTTTTACGCAGGTATGAACTCAAAGGGGATGAAGAAGAACAAATTGCACGTCTATCTGAAGATGGTGATATATACAACAAGCTGGCCCGCTCATTGGCCCCTGAGATTTTTGGACATGAAGATATCAAAAAAGCTCTTTTACTTCTTTTAGTGGGTGCTCCACATAGGAAACTAAAGGATGGGATGAAGGTATCGTGTTGATTATTTCTTTTATATTTCAACATGTTTATGTATCAGCTTTATTTTGGTTGCTTTGTTATTTTAATATGATGTCTTGCATGTGGTAATGCAGATAAGAGGGGATCTACACATATGTTTGATGGGTGATCCTGGAGTTGCAAAAAGTCAACTTTTAAAGCACATAATTAATGTTGCGCCAAGGGGTGTGTATACGACCGGCAAAGGAAGCAGTGGAGTTGGTCTTACAGCAGCTGTTCAGAAGGACCCAGTGACAAATGAGATGGTTCTAGAAGGGGGGGCACTGGTGAGGAGCTTGTGATTATCTTATAGTTATTCAGTTATTGTTATTAACAAGTTTATAAACTAATCAACTAGGTATACAATTAAAATCATCTGTTTATAAATATGTAGTTTAATCGAAACAGTAAATGTGTATATCTAAATTATTTAGTTTAAACTTTTGGTGCATACATGGGAGTTGAAAATATTTAATTTAAGATATTCTAAGAATACTCTTAATTGAAGATGCTATAATATGTTGAACAAAATAAATTATGAATTTTTATGCATAAAAATACACATTTATAGACTACTAATCCATTTGACATGTTCAAGTTATTTTCTATCCTGTTTGTCTTGTTAACATACCTTTTCAAAGGGCCACCTCAACACTAGCTCTAACGTTTCGGCATATATCATCTGTTAGGTGCTGGCAGATATGGGCATATGCGCAATTGATGAGTTTGATAAGATGGACGAGTCAGATAGGACGGCTATACATGAAGTCATGGAACAGCAGACAGTCAGCATTGCCAAGGCTGGAATCACAACTTCTTTGAATGCAAGAACCGCAGTTCTTGCTGCTGCAAATCCTGCCTGGTAAGATCTAAAGACATTATCTCTATTTCTCATAATATTATTAGTCCCTGGTCTATTTTTCTAATTGAAATATCTGATTTTGTTGAAAAGGGGAAGATACGATCTACGTAGAACTCCAGCTGAAAATATCAACCTCCCTCCAGCACTTTTATCAAGATTTGATCTTTTGTGGTTGATCCTTGACAAAGCTGATATGGACAATGATCTTGAAATGGCTAGACATGTTGTTTATGTTCACCAAAATAGAGAATCCCCTGCCCTTGGGTTTGTTCCTCTTGAAGCTTCTGTTCTTAGGTATTTTTCATCTGTCCTTGTAAATATACCGCATAGTCATGTAGCCATAGTTATTGTTGTTATTTATTATTATTATTATTATTTGTTCATAGGGCATACATTTCAGCTGCCAGAAAGTTGTCTCCATCTATTCCAAGAGAGCTGGAGGAGTATATAGCTACTGCATACTCAAGCATCAGGCAAGAAGAAGCAAAGTCAAACAGCCCACACTCATATACCACTGTCAGAACTCTTCTCAGTATTCTAAGGATATCAGCTGTGAGTTTTTTCCTTCCTTTTTTAGTATAAATATATTAATTCATCTACTCTTAGCTAACAATGGGTGGTCATGTTCATTGCTGTAAATACATTGCATTATAGTGTTTTAATTTGCTAATAGGTTTAAAATGGACGAGTAGGGTAACATATCAAAACAGGGGGGTTCATTGAACAAAACACTTTTGTGTAAAAAGATATAACTAATTATAGTTTTGAATACCAACCTTTTAGGATATTTTATGCATTAGACACTTAGGATGTTATTAAATTAAACCTTATACCAGTTACATGTATAACAGATAATCGACCCATTCGTCCTTTTAATCTATATTTGTATAATTAGTTGATTTTGGGGTTCTTTTCCTTGAATGAGTAGTAGATAAACAATAAAATAGTAAAATTTATTCTCTACTTTTAGCTAACAACTTGTGTTTATATTCATTGTTAATAATAAAATAAAATTACAGGCGCTTGCGAGGCTGAGATTCTCAGAAACTGTTGCTCAGAGTGATGTGGATGAGGCACTTCGGTTGATGCAAATGTCAAAATTTTCATTGTACTCTGATGATAGGCAGCGGTCTGGTCTTGACGCAATCTCAGATATTTATTCAATTTTACGTGATGAGGCTGCAAGGTCCAACAAAATGGATGTAAGCTATGCACAAGCTCTAAACAGGATTTCAAGAATGGTTAGTTTTCTCTTCATCTTATTTTTTACTTTCATATTGGTTTGGTGTTTTATTTATTTATTTTTATATTGTGGGATGCAATTTGATTGTGAGTATATATGCTATAGGGGTACACTGAAGCTCAACTGAAAGAATGTTTAGAGGAATATGCAGCTTTGAATGTGTGGCAGATTCATCCAAACACCTTTGATATTCGATTTATTGATGCTTGAGTTGTACTAGTCACATTCTAAGATGGCTAACTAATGAAATTAAGGATGAACGTGTTGTGACTTTTTCTTTATCTATTTAATCTAATATATTAGATTTTTACAAGTTAGAGATCACTCAAGGTTGATGCATGATTTTACCATGTTGTACTTTAGATGAACCGAGCTAGTTAAAAATATAAATTACAAATGAACATCAAAATTTTGAATTGACATTTGCAAGTCTCATCACAAATTTTACAATGATTCTGATCTTCAAGAAGTAAAGAGGAAGATCTTGGAGTATAGTTAGTGCTTTATGGTATTTAGTCTTGATTTTTGACGAGGCCTAAGATTGCTTATGCGGTGAGTAAGGTTTTTTAATTTCTTTCGCAACCTACTGATCGAAACTAGTTGGCAGTTAACCGTACTTAAGGTATTGTAAGGGTCTTATTATTCATTGGCTGACTATCTATGATATGATTATATTTTATGCATGTGCTAATGCTGATTAGACTAGTTGTCCCATTGATTATTGTTTGACCGTTAGTTATTATGTCTTTCTTGACTTCAATCTTATCAATTGAAGTTCCAAGAAAGCAGTATGCTATTGCATGATCTAGTATTGAGACCAGATATCAAGCACTTGCTTCTGTTGCTGCTGCTAAGATCCAGTGGATTGTTACTAATGGATGAGTCGTGGTTATCTCCGAGTTATGCATCCACTCTTTGGTGTGACAGTGCTGCTACGTATCTAGGATGAGGCCTGGGATTTCTTATGCGATCAATAAGGTTTTTTAATTATGTAGAAACCTACTGGTAGACATTGTTGAGAGATAGAAAGTTAAAAACAAAGCATATCAAAAGTATCTAACTAGTTTAATTTCCTAATTTGAATCTACAACTACATCCACCCTTGGGTTTTATCCTTTTGCTTTGTTTGCGGGTTGAAGGATAAAGCGATTCAGTTGAAGGGTAAAACGATGCAGATAATGGTGCAATGGAGGAGATTGTGTTGGAGAAGACAACACATGTGGATGTCAATGCCACGTGAAGAGGGGGTGGGATGTATAAACAAAGCACAATCGTTACTGAGTTGTACAACATGCTTAGAAGATACACAAAATGGATTTAAAATATGCATAATACTCTTGCACCATATGCATCAAACATTAACATTTTAGTAATTGTAATATATTAATATAATGTATATAAGTAAATAAATGATTAAACGAGTTCTAACTTGAAAAACTAATTACGAATCAAGTTCTAACTTCTTTATTTATTTATTTATTATTACTTTTTTTTTAAGATTAAACGAGTCTAGCTTTATCTTAAACGAGCTTGGACCAGGTTGAACTTTATTCTTTTGGGCTTCGGTCACAAATTTCTATTGGTTCACACGCTTCAGCTTATTTTGACGTTGAAAACGGCACATGAATATGTGAATGGGTTTCAAAAAAATGGGCCAATTCCTCAAAACCCTAATAGACCCAAAGTTCTTAATGTTTTAAATATTGGGCCTAGTTTTCATTATCTGGACTGGATAATGAAGTGCGTCAAGCCCAAAAAACTGTGGGTCATTTACGGTTGGTTTCTTTGACAGAATTAGTTGTAGTCATATGTCATAGGGGTGTCATTCGGGTTTTTTAATTGGGTTTCGGGTTTCTTGGGTCGGGTTCCTTGGGTTTTTAGATGTAGAAAATCAACCGGAAGACCGAACCAAATAAACTATATTTAATCGGTATTCGGTTTTTGGTTTTCGGGTTTATTTGGGTCGGGTTAATAGGTAATCGGGTTGGTCCACTTGTAAATTTACAAATCAAAGATAACATACTCTAAAGTGTTTCGGTTTGGTAATTGAATTTGACATCTCTTCACAAACAAGTTTGGTAGTCATAGTTGAAAAAAAACAAAATCAACTTCTAAATCCACATATTGCTCGAACATACGCTTAACACAACCAATCATCATAACTGTTATTGCTCGGACAAAGGTAAAACAATAACACGTTACTAGGCCTATACAACGTTTTTCCTTTATATTATTAAGCTCGTACGTACAAGGAGTAACAAACATATATTTAAAACAAATATATGATAATGCTCAAATATGAAATCACTATACCTTGTTTGTTATCGGTTTAGATGGTTTAGTATGAAAGATGGACTGATAGAACGATCGAGTTTAAAATTTGTGTCATCAATTGAAAATAGAGTGATGGAATGATTGATCGAGTTTATAAAAAGTTAAAAACAGATGGCAGAGATTGAAATCCTAAAATATGAAATATGGATTGTCAATTATGACGATATGGTATTTATGTTATTCGGGTCAACCCGAATTGACAAAACACAACCCAATGACCAACTTAAATAAGAATTTCATATTCGGGTTTGATTGTAATCGGGTTCGGTTTTTTCGAGTTATGCCTTAATCGGGTTCGAGTAGAGTATAATCAAGTTAGGTATTCGGGTTCGGATAAAAATTGACACCCCTAATATGTCATGTGATTACTTTTTGTGATATGTTCAGATGACTAGATGAACACAATTATATTTTGGTTCCTAAACCTTAACATCAGAGTCAAATCAATCAAGTTAAAGATGACTAGTAAAATGTATATATATTATATAAGTTAAAGGTAAATATTTTTCAAGTTAATATAATTAATATGCATTAAAAATAAATCAGTAAACTATTATACAGCTTTATTTACGAATTATTTCTATAGTAACAAGACTAATAAAAATTTTAAAATAATAATCCGGTTTTGAGCTACAAGTTAGTGTTATTGTAACTAACAAATCCAAATATTAAAATTACACTCATAAATATTTATTCGTTAGGTTAGAGCCCATGTATTACATAACCACATGAAAATATATGGGTTATGTAATACATGGATTAGGAATACATGAGTGAAATAAATAAAACATACCAAAATCATTAGTAGTATGGATATTTTATTTTCTAGATGTTATTAGCTATTTGTAAAATAAAAAATATATATTTTAAAATTATAACAAATAATGAAATTAAAAATTATTACTTTATATTTAAAGATAATATGTCTAAAATCATATAAGCTATTATGTATTAATAAATTATTAAAATAAAATTAGTTATATTCTAGATGTTTAGTAGCTTAGTCTACTTATTTAAAATAAGAATAAATTACCATTTGCATCCCTGACGTTTATTCATTTTAACCAATTGCATCCCGGTGCCGACAAGATGTATCAAGATCTTCGTCGTACTTATTAGTGGCCGGGTATGAAGAAGGATATCGCTCTCTTTGTGGCTAAGTGTCTCACTTGTTCAAAAGTTAAAGCCGAACATCAACGTCCTTCTGGATTACTCGAACAACCAGAAATTCCGGTGTGGAAATGGGAAAGTATTGCCATGGATTTCATCACCAAACTCCCACGAACATCATCCGGGCATGATAGTATTTGGGT
>BJCM01166210.1:0-11348 GCA_018326385.1 Flaveria bidentis | reverse complement strand
ATTAACTATTGCTAGCCTGACGACGTCTTAGATCTTTGGGCCTGACAAGCCTATTTGGTGCTAAAGTCGGTGTATTGCCGACTCCTGATGACGTATGCTTGTTCATCATTGGAACCAAATACACTTAGCCAATCATATATACTTGTAATCAAGTCGAGGTTTGGTTGTAACGATATGTGTTCTATAACCTTACTAAATTATAACCTATGACATGAATTGCTACTTGTAACCTTGTTATATTATGTATGAAAACCTTGGAAACTCACCATCTATTTCTAGTTGACCTTTTATTTTCATCATGTTTCAGGTTTGATGCTTGAAGATCTTCTTGCGCTCATATAGGGCTTGGACCTAGACTAATTGAAAGACTTATGTTTTTTTTGTGTTGTATCTTGATTGTTATGTTATTATTTTATTTGCCTTGTAATGCTTATTGAATAATGATATTTAATAATATTTCAACTTAATTAGTTCCATGTGCTATGAGCAATCGTCTCCCATTCGTCCGCCCCGATGATTCCGCCGTCGGTCGGGGTGTGATATCCCACCACCACCATCATTGTTGCCGCTATTCACCATCAAATTTCCTATGAATTATGTTGTCCTTCTTTACTTCACTTTTATTAACTATCAATTTCCAAAGAAGCCCAAATAACCTGATCATAGCCATCTAGAAGCCATTGTTGTTATTGATCTTTTGACTTCTTAGAGTCATAGACATATTAGGTAATTCACAAGTTTAAACACTCATTAGGCTTATCATCACATACGGGTCATTTTGACCAAACTCTATCATAAAGTCATATCATCTTGACCAAACTCTATCATAAATGTCATATCTATAGTCTTTCTATTGATACCAACAATATTAATTTCTACTAATGTGTTAAGCGTTAAATATTTAAATTTCTACATTAGACTTTCATTAAAACACGTGATCATACATATGGGTCATTTTAACCCGTCTCGCAACTTCAACAATTTACTATTAAATTTTGTATTTAATCCATATCTAACTTGTCAATTCTAAGGGAAAGCATATTTGATTCATCATTAATCTAGTTTAGAAAATCATATTTTAGTTTAAAGCGTATAAATTTCTTCAACATTGCACACCTACGTAAAGCAATACTTTCTTGATCTCAACTAAATCAAATTTAAAACTTGAACTATTTTAACAACTATGTTTAACCCACTTCTCATGAAAAAAATGGTATTTAGCATATTTTCTCCAAATCTCCATAAACTTAAACATTTAAAAACCATTTTTTTATCATACATACATATAGTACATACATATGTTATACGTATGTACATACAGACATACATATGCAATGAGGGAGGGTTTGATCATGCTAAATCCTAACATACCACATTGATGGATCCACATATTCGAACAACACTTAAACTTTATCTAAATTCATCACCATGAGAATGATTTCAAAACACACATACTTTAACTTTTTATCTTGATCAGTAAGGTGAGAAACTGAGAACCCTTTATATTTGACGACTTTTAATTAAGGTTTCAAAAGCTTGCCCAAAACATATGGAGGTTTAAAAAATGACAGAAACAACTCCTACTGTTAATTTGTTTCAAACTTTGCCTTAGCTAAAATTAATTGTTACAATAAGAATGAACCATAGGAGTTAAGTCACAAATCATCAAGTTCTCTAAAGTTTACTTAATAGCATGACATTGTAATATACATCACTCATTATCCAAGCTACTACTTATTTAGTGATGTCCACTAATTATTTTATTAAATTAAGTTTCAAAACGGAATGTTACACCTTTCGTGAGTGAAATCTGCATCCTTTGACCTCGGACGTTGATTACCTATATCAATATCCCATAATCAATATCCACATTGTAGTTTGAATGTTTTATATGAAAAAAAACTTTGTATTTTATGGGATTGATATTCTTCTTTGATGCACATACTTCAGAGTCTGCAAGAAGAGAGACATGCACGCAGATAGTGTTGCATGCATAACATGATCTCGTACTAGTATTTTGTACCCAGACATCTACCAAGGGAACACGATGCACCACACACGATCTAGAAGAAGCTTTAAGCCAATAACATGTCCCAAATTATGGTGTGTTCTACAATGTTAGGGGTGCCACATGCACAACACTCCAATCCAATAGCGAATTTGTCTCTTCTAGAAAATTAAGCCAAACCATCTTCCATGCTCTCACTACTCTCTTTCTCTTACTCGTTCACATATTACAAATACTTATCCTCAAGTTAAAGCATGATCATAAGAAATATATGATGGTTTGGTGTTTTCATGTACTTAAATTAATTATTTATAAGTTATGATAGTTTAATTGATGGATAATTTTATTTCGTAATTACTTACTAGTTTCAGGCTAATAATATAGAATATACAAGTTGGAATGCTAGAAATGAAAACATGCAAGTAGGGAATTCTAGTAGTACAAGAAATGGAAGAAGAGAAAAAATGACGAAGTCAACATATTTTATGCCGGTGTTGGTGTAATTTACGTTGAATTGATGATATTAGCAGTGACTTACTTTTTAGCGTAATACATAAGGATAAAGGCGTAACAAATGAAGGTGACGTAAATTAAACTAGACTTGGTGTCTATTAACTTGGGCCACATGTTTTATTAGGGTTTGTGGCGACGTTATCTATTTAACTATTCTATTGAAACGTGACAAGGCCAACGGTTTACTATCTATAGAAACACATTTTGTCATTTTCGTTTGATCAATGCATGAAGGATTTTTACATATACTCATTATATTAAATATTCTCAATAAATATATAGAAACAACAAATAGCAAGCCAGTTGTGATAAAGATAAACAGTTCATAAAAAGTTACGGGCCTTCAAACATATAGTACAAGTTGTTGATGCATGTTTACTTACTCTTTTAGGTTTTTAACAAAAACATTCGCATATATGACAAATTTTCATAAACCAAAACAAGAATGTGTTGCGGTCTAGTGGTTGACATAATTCACACACATACGTAGAGGGCAGGTTCTACTCTAGGGTCCTCCAATCCTCGTTCACAGGTTTTTCAGGATATTTCTTTTATTTTTCCTTTTAGTTTTCCATCGTTTACAAGTTTTTTATAGTTTTTTTTCTTTTATACTTTAACTATTTTAAGTTTTTCTAATTTTTTCTTCTTTATAATTTTAGGCTTCTCTTATTTTCTCTTCCCTTTTTTATTCGTTAGTTATTCTAGAAGCATGTTTGTGTTGCAACTTTAGTCACCATTTTTAATAAATTATAGATTCGAGCCTGAACTATGCAAAGAGTGGACGTTGACAGTCCTTAACACTAACAGATGTTAAGTTTTTTAGTTTATTTAAAAAAACCCAAATACCCTTCCTTTTTTATCATCATATCCACATTATAATTTTTCACATTCAACACTCACCACTATTGCCTTTATCATCAACCACAACATCTTCACCGCTTCTACCCTCAATCACCACCATAGTTGCTGCCTCTATCCTTAACCTACCACCATCGTCGTCGGTTGCACCCTCAACCCACCACCACCATTTGCTGCTTGCACCCTCAACCCACCACAACACAATCAGATAACCACCATCACCACTATACACAATGGCTTCCTGTTCAAACTACCAATCGAATTTGAATAATGTCATATCTAGTTCATAATGGATCACATAACTAGTTTGAAGTGGTGGCGTTTATGACCAGTTATCACAGAAGAAAGCGAGAGAGAGAGAGAGGGAGAGAGAAGGAGAGAGTGGGAGAGAGAGAAAGAGAGACTTATATGGTATGTCGGTGGCAATGATGATGGAGTGATGGTGGTGTTTGATTTCTCACATGGTGTTGAAAAGGTGGTGGTCATGAAGATGAAGATCGTAGAATAAGATGGAGGGAGAAGGTAAGGTGAGGTCGGTGGGGTTAGGGGAAAAGTTAGGGTTTATTTAAAAATTATTATTTTTTAAATTTAGGGTTATACTGGTAGTTTTACACAACATAAAAATTTAACTTCTGTTAATGTTAGGGATTGAATATATACATATCATGCAAAGTTCAATCTCACATTTATAAGAAAACAATAACTGAACTTACATAATGTGCAAACCTCAAAACTATCCATGTAATTTACTCGTTATTTTGTAATTTTGTTCTTCTCCAAACAAAATAAAATTTTTTTATAAACAAACTAAAAATAATATTACAAGGGACTAAATATAGAATGAGTATTAGTTAAGGGATGACATAATAATAATAATAACACGATTGAATCTACAATTTCCTCTGGTCATCACCATCTGTCTCTCGATCTCCTAAATACCTTTAGTATCGTATTCATCGGAATTACAACCCCCTTCAATCTCATGCCCTAACCACCGCCCATCGCCACCGTCATCCACCGTCACCACCGATCACCACCGATCACCACATCCCCATCTCCGATCACCGGACAAAACTCTCCGTCATTACTTTAGAACCTTCGTGAACAAGTTAGGGTTTTAGACGAAGAATAACCTAAGTTAATTTTTAGGGTTTTCTATTGGTTCCGATTCCGCTGATAAACGACGTCGGTTTTGGGGGGATTGAATTTGTGGTATTTGGGTTGTGAATATGCGAGGGTTGCAGAAATCAAAGAGGGTGTCTTGGGCGTCGGATTTAAATCTTTGTCAGGTATATGTAACATGCACGAAGTTGTGGTTTTGGTTGATTTGTATCGGTAGTAGCTGATTCTGCCTGAGTGAGAACTTGGGAGATTTGTGGGACTATGAGTTACTTCTGCATTTCGTAATAGAGCTGCATTTTGGCTGTTGAACTTGAACATGGATGTGAACTCAACATGTGTTGGTTAAAAGTTAATGATATTGAAATGAAATGAAATGATAATGTTGGTGTTGAATGTGGAACAGAATCTATAAGGATTGATGTTCTATTTAAAATACCTGGGTTGAAACTTGAAACCAATTTTAAATGTGGCTCTGTTTTTTATTGCTTATTGGGATGTGACTATGTGAGGTTGTAATGTTTCTTGACATGTAATTGTTGGGCAATGGGTGAAATGATTTCTGGAGTGGAGTACTTGCATTACCTGTGGGTGAATTTGTTTGCTGCTAAAAATGTTTATGTTGCTTTCTGTGGAATTGATGATGCTTTGTGACTGAATATTTTGTTGGATAATAGTTAAAGCTTCTTACTGTGTAGTTCTTGTTAGTGTTAAAAGAGGTAAAGGATGATTTTGATCCTTTGAAGTTTATGTATTATGCTTTTTTTACATGAATTTTGTTGAATTAATGAAGAAATGTTTACATGTTTATGTATATCTGTCTTCAGTGGCATATGTTATTACTCAAATTTACTTGGTTGATTGAAGATCTTTCTTGAAGCATTTGTGAAATAACTAGATTAGTCGTGCTAATGGTATCTTCTAAATGGAGCTCATATCGAGTAAAAGTGATCATTGATCTTGTATTGCTTGGAGATGTCATAAGAACCTAGGAAATAGGACTTTGGTCTGGTTTCATGGGAAGAGGAAAGCTTACATGATTTTTGTTAATTTACAGCTGAATAATGGAGGAAGCAGTTTAAAATTCATCTTTAGAAAATGATAGTAATCTAGTCGGCTTGATTGAAATTAAACAAGAACAAAAACAATAGAGTCCTCTTCGAGATGGACCATTCTCCTGATTACAAACTAGTCTAGTCCAAATTACTCCACACTAAATTAACTAGAACATCAAAAAAGTGAAAAACAAATATATATAAGATAGCCTGCTATTAACTGCCCACTAAGTACATCCAACTATTCCCTGAATAGTTGGATCAACCCACACCTTCTGGACCTGCCCCCTTTTTCTTGGCCTCCCAAATTGACTGGGTCTTCCCTGACCCAGTTTGACCCAGTAGGTTCGTATCAGAAAACTTGTAAATGGTGACTAATGTTTAAGCCGGTTTTTGCTTCATATTGGAGCTGGGAAATCTCTAGATCAAAAAGTGGAATCAGATGCTAACATGAACATAGAGAATACTTGGGGAAAGGTTGCTCTGGTTTGACGTGTGCTAACATGTACTTCTATATTTACCACCAGTCATTTTATTTTCCTTAAAGAGTGAAGGCAGTTTGCTCAACCTTGCCTCTTTCTCAAGTCCTAGTGATTAATCAAAATCCGTAATCAAATGGTGTTTGGATGTGCTTTTGTTGTTTGAAGGTGTAGTAGTTAGCTAATCATGTTTGAGTGTTTGGAAAGTTTGTTTAATATAATAAACCAATTGATAAAATGGCCAAAAAGAACATTTTTATGAAAAAAGCCCACGGATAATGAATGGAAATAAAACTCAAATTAGGTTCAAAGAGGGGATAATTAAGTACATTTGATAATCAGCTGTCACAGTTATATGGAATTCATTATCCCATACTAGTTTTTTGACACCTGCATAATTAGATGATTTGATGCTGCATATTGTTACTTCAAGTCACGACAATAAGATTACCAGTCTCAATGCACAAATGCTGAGGGGGAGGATTCAATCTGAATGTTGCATAAGTCTAGCAAGATTATATTAAACTCATTGTGATAATTTTTTTAAAGGGGGAAAAGCTGTTTTATGTAAATTAATGTTTGTTTAAAGATAAAATACTCGGAGGACAGTATTATGATTCAAAATTTCGGGTTGTACAGTAATGAATTTTTTTATGTGTTCTCTTTGTCGGAAAGTGTAATGAAGGCAAAACTTTTTTATCGACTAACACTAATGTTTAATAATAGGTAAAGCTATTTTTAGCAGATGAACCACCTTCTCAAGTAGGTTTGGGCGGCCAAGATCATCTCCAAGCAAAGGACTCCTGGTCATGGCATTCAGGGGGAACAAGTTCTGATGACAATTTGCCACCTGGTTTTGAAGGAATACAGCCTGCAAACTTAGTGCAGAACAAATTGTCTCAAATACCTGTCATCCATTGGAAATGTCCTTCCAGAGTAAGTTATTTTGAATCCTTTTCTTGATTTTAAATTCTGTATGATCCACAACCAATGGAGTAAGGAAATAAGAAAATTTTAGAAGTTATATATAACATTATACCATAATGTAGTAACTTAGATATGAACTTATGTTTTATGTTTGTTGCGTTTGTCCATGTGTTTTAAATCCTAAATGTTTGTCTGAAGTGTTCTATATGAAATGGCAAAAGTTCTCATTTTCAAGTGCATTAGAAGAATGTGAAAGTTTGCAATAACTTACATTCTGTTTTACCTCTCATATAGTGTGCAATTGGCCTACCACTAAACTTTTTGAGGTTTCCTAGAAGTAAATGTAGTATAAGATGTACTGATAAAGTAGCATTGTTCTTGAATAGAAGTGATATTTGACTTCTGCATTTATGTTTAGTCAACAAAAGTGAAATATTTCGAACAGACAGTCATTTCCAGATGACCAAAAGTTATTGTTCTAACTTGTTGTATGATCAAGTGTCAATGAAATATGATTGTTTGATAACCGTTCATATTAATAGAATTATAATCTAACCAGAGGCATTTTAAATGCAGAATAATATTAAAACGTATGAGTTGAATAGTTATATTATAAAAACCATTTATATCTTAAAGCGTATTTTAATACATCGATATCTAATCATATTGAAATTTAAGATAATAGTTTGTGTACATTTCTTAACCTGAAGCATTTAGAAGGTGGTCACATGATTTGGAGTGCACCCAGGGTGCAAAAAATACTTCCAGTTTTCTAAGAACGTTCAAGTATTTAGTATCGTTACAGGGACATTAAAGTGATATAGCTCATCGGGTTCAGGCAGTTTGGTGCAAGTGGAGAGCAGCCATAGGCGTGTGCAAGATGTTCCATAGTGAGTAAGAGGGAGTTTTATATGGTTACAATTTGACCGACTATATTATATGAAACCAAAAGTTGGCCAATCAAGAAGATGCAGAGATGAAGATGCTGAAGATGTCAAGGTGGATGTGAGGGCACACAAGGTTTCACCATGGTAAGAAATGAAGTTTTTAGGAAAAGATCGGGGGTAGCTCACATTTTGGATGAGATAATATAAGGGAGGAGATGAGGTGTTTTGGGAATGTTGGAGGAGACAAATGACGACACCTATAAGGAGCTTGGAAACTCTCACAAAGGTAAGGAAGAGGAGCAGAGGCGGACCAAAACTGACATGGGTGGATTAATCGATGATAGGAGTTCTTGGTGAAGTTTGATAAAAGTTAGAAATATTTAGGTTAGCGTGTTCTATTCTGGGGATTTATTACTTGGCTAGTACTGCGCTTAGGGCTTTAGTCATAAGTTCGGTGTTTCATACTTGCCAGGCTGGCTTTTAGGCTTAAGAACGCCTTAGTTCAGGTGTGCCAGTATTAGGCGAGCCCTTATTCTTAAGGGTTTTTAGCCTTGGCTAATGTGGGTTTAGTGATTTTTTACAAACTTTCTGCTCTTTTATCTGCTGCTACTATTTAATTATGCTATGGTACTTGCTTTTCGTATATGTTTTTTCTACTTTTTTTCTTTCCTTTTTTAAGAAAAAGAGAGAAATGAGGTTTTTTGAGCCGGGGGCTTCTCTTCTGTCCTATGGGATAGATGTAAGGCTTGTCCTCATCTCACCCCCAGATCCCACCATGAGTGAGATTTCATTGAGTATGTTTGGTTGTTTTAATATTATTTAATCTCATATGATTAAATTTCACAGTTCATTTTGGATCCCGCATGGCAAGTGGCTGCAGGAGAAGAAAGCAAAGAATTGGAGACTGAAGCTCAACGGGAGATGAGAGTGCTGGAAGCAATTTATCCTCGACCGTCTGCTGTACCTCCAAAGTTGGTTTTTATGTTTCTTCTGTTTAAATATTTAAATTCTTTAAATAATTCCCATTTTATAACGATATAAACTTTTTTTTTCCAGCCCTGCCTCAACAATGGGGATAGACGAATCATATTACAATGATCAGCATACTCCTGTTATCCCCATCACTCCCATTGAAGATGAAGACATGGCACCTGACACATCATCATCATCTGTAAAACCTGTTACAACCACCAATGGGATGCCACCACCTGCGATGGTCTCTGGCGTCGAACCGGATGTGGTAACAGCCGCCTATTCTGCTCTAAATGCAGCAATGTCAAACACCACTCAAGGAAACCTAATCGATCCAAATCTGCTCATTAAAATTCTCAGCAACCCGAGTTTAATCGAGAAACTAGTCTCAAACCATGGACCATCCACATCCAATCAACAAATTTCTCAACCATCGCCTGTGCCCGCCACATCACCGCCACCCGTATCTTTAGCAGAACCACCAGTACCTGTCCACACCCGACCAACCCACCTCCCTTTTTCGACACCATCTTCCAGTAGCACCCATTATCCACCACCAAGCAGGGTGGGACCTGTTCCTGCTCATGTACCTGTTCCTGCTCATGTACCTGTTCCTGCTCATGTACCCGTTCCTGTTCCTGTTCCTGTTTCAAGTCTGCAGCCGCCTCCACCACCGCTGCCAGAGGTAAATCCACCACCTAAGAAAGATATAAATTATTACAAGAGTCTGATTCAGCAGCACGGGGGAGAAAAACCAGAAGTCGCGAATAACAATAACAATAATAATAACAACCAGAAAACACGTGATATGAAAGCAAAAATAATGAAGCCGTGTATTTATTTTAATAGTACAAGGGGATGTCGGCATGGTGCGAACTGTGTTTTTCAGCACGATTCTTCATCGCAGCGAGTTAATAGCCTGCAGGATGCACAAAGTGCAAAAAGAATGAAAATGGATAGGGAGATAACTGGTACATAATTCATCCAATTTTGAGTTGAGTTGGTGTAAATGTCTCTCAAGGGTGCATTTTAATGCTAAATCTAAGATGTGTGCTATGCTCATCTGCTACATCCTGCCAGTGATTTCATCATTTCACCTTTTTTTTATTTTATTTTAAAAATTTTGCTTGATACATATGTTGGCTGGTTTATGCATCATGACCTTTTTGGGTCAATATACATCTTTAAATTTTGTTGTTCATGTTTTGATTGGTGTTGACCAACCTTTTTTGAATGGCAATGGTACAATTGTTTCTTTTCTCTTCTAGAACTATACATGTGAGATTTGAATCTAAAATCTTCAACTTTAACTGCTTCAAGAGGCTGTATCTTGCACCAACCTTGTTAATTATTTCCTTTTATCTACAAAGTCACCAAGGACTTGATAGTTTTATGGAAACTCACATGTTGACCAACCTTTCTGAAATAGAACAAGTGGAAGGAGAACAGATAGAATTCTATACATAGACAACTACAAGAAACATATAGACACTTGTATTTATTATTCTCTACTATATGTGGTACATAATATTGTTATTAACCGTATGATTGTTTTTGTTTCTTTCATTGTATTGGATCGGTGTTGTAAGTTGCATGGTTATCACACGCTCCATTTTTTATGTTTTTAGGGCTAAAAATGTTTAATTTGATGCTTTTGTGGTCCAAAAATTTCTAATAAAGGAAGTTATGTTTGAATGAAAACACACGGCTATGACAGTTGTGTTAGAAGACACGTCTAAGTGTTTTCCTTGGGACATAATTGATTGTGTGTCAGCATAGTCGTGTAATCCCCTTTGAAGGCACGTCTATATGTTTACATCAAGGCACAGTCTTCTTCTATGTGTCAACTTAACTGTGCAATCCCTTGGTTCATGTGAACCCCTTGAGACATAGTATGTGTAATGCTCTATTACTTTTCAAGGATTTTACATAAGCAAACTAGGCAACATCTTCTCCCCTTCGTATTATTGCCACAACAACCACTACCCTCGTGTGTTTTAGTAGTGACTCGTGTGTTATTGTTCTGAAGCAACAATCATGTGATTCTAATTCTCTTAGTCATGTGATTTGCAACTGACGATATGTACTTTGTGGTCAACAACCTAAGGCGGACTAGCCCTACTTTACCATAGTAGCAACATCAACCATCAAGCATAGTGATTAGCCACACACAAACCGGGTTTTGGGCTGGACCCGGAACCGGGTTCGGTCCTGCCGGTTTTTTGTGTACCCGGGTATTGATGAACCCGGGTACAAACCCGGGTCGGGTTGGAGCCCCGTAAAACCCTACCCGGCCTACCCGGTTAGGGTCGGGTCCAGAACCGGGTACAACCGGATTTTGATTTATTATTATTATTATTATTATTATTATTATTATTATTATTATTATTATTATTATTATTATTACTATTATTATTACTATTATTATTACTATTATTATTATTATTACTATTATTATTACTATTATTATTATTATTATTATTATTATAACAACATTAAAAAAACATCTATAACTCATTAATTTATTATT
>BJCM01166209.1:0-32819 GCA_018326385.1 Flaveria bidentis | reverse complement strand
TAGCTCATCTAGCTCTCAAGATGATGCTACCAAAAAAGGGGAGAATGTTCAGAGACAAACACTTGAGGACCTACAGATTCATACTTCAACTTCAACATCTTCTACTCCTGTCATAACTCTGTCTGAGCCATCTCAAGTTGTACTTCAAGTCAACCCAAAGATGCTCAAAGATCTCTACAGAATCTTCACCAAGTTTCTGTTCAGATCCTCTACTGATCAGCCAAGCCCAGATGCTGCAATGATCTACTTCGGAGCTGAAGAGCTTCAGAGGCTTACTGCACCTTCTACCACTGTGGAAGAAGTTGGTCAACCTAAGGTCCACATGGAACCTAAGATTCATTTCGAAGGGGAAATAGGGACTGATGGCCCAGCAACTAAAACAGTAGGGAAAGAATCTGCATTTCCTCAAACTTCCGAAGCTGAAGTTAAAGTCTCGGAAGAACAAGCTGAATATTCCGAAGTTGAAATGGAAGCTGCGGAAGGACTGTTCAAGATGTCCGAGGAACTGATCATCACAGATGCAATCCTAGAAATAGCATCTGAGGTAAACAGTGAGGACTTTCTGGATCTACCTTTATCCCAGACACCCTCTCTGCCTCTCTCATAATCAGAATCCACTCTCCAAGAACCACCACAGTCAGGCTCTTCAAAAGACAACAAAGGGAAAAGGAAAATAACTGCGGAAGAGCTTCAGGAAGAGGAGAAGATTAAGAAGCTAAAGAATAAAGGAAGACTTCCAACTGGAAAGTTGCTAGCTACTAGTACAAAAGCAATTGCAGCCAACTAGGAGGCTGTCAACAACAAGAGAAGAGAAGAGATAATTGACCAGCTCATCCAATTGGGAGCTGCCAATGAAGAAACACTCATACTACCATTAGAGGAGTTGGTGAATCTAGAAAAGGCAACCCGGTAGAAACATGAAGAATAAGCCAGGTTGGCCTTAGAGAAAGAGAAAGAAGAATAGAAGGAGGCTGACTTGCAGCTAAGAAGAGATAGGATAGAATTCCTAACCTCCAGAGGCTTCAATCTTCAAGAACTCTCTCCACAAAACAATGAAACGATCCTCTAGCTCTACAATAAAGAGCAGGATCAAATGGAGAAAGAGAGAAGAAAGGTTGTAAGAGAAAAACTTTAGGAAAGGAAGAAGAAGGAGGAAGAAGCAAGGGTCACTGCAACCAGGAAGCTCAGCGAAAAGGCCTGGATGAAAGACTATCTCCGGGCTCATGGCTTCTCTGGAAGGCAGGTGGTCCCATGTCAGAGAAGACACTCCAACAGATTGTCAGTGAAATCATGGCTGACATCCGGTTGGGAAAGAGAAAAGAGATGTACAGAAGGGTAAAGGGGATGACCTTCACTGTAACCTCTGAACCACAACCTGAACCCTCACCCTTACCTTTTACCATCAAAACCAAACCCTTCACCCCTGAACCCACATCTTTACCCACATCCACTTCATCACCCCAACCACCTAAACTTTCCATCCTTCAACCAAAAACACTTCCTAGAACCTCTGAACCACGACCTACCCAACAACCATCCAAACCATCCCCTCAGCCTTCTCAACATCTATCTCTTGAGGAGTTCAAGGCAATCAAGATCAAGCTTACCAACTGCACAACTTTGAGCGAAGTCTCATGTGAAGAAGAATCTGTAAATATCACCTATGTTGATGAATCTTCATGTTCCCTCATAAGAAATAAATTCCTTGATTTGCCTAGAGGAACATTGGACCAGGCTGTTAGACTTCTAGGCCTCAACTCAGATTCATTAAATGATGAGGAGAAGAAACTTAGAAGGAAACTGGTGACTCTACTAGATACAAAGAAAGAGGACAAGATTCTTAGTCAGTCTCTTGTGCCTAGAAAATGAATAATCCAGTGGAGGTTCGATGAAACTTCTCACAACTTTGTTGTGGAAAGGGAGAATGGCGAAGTAAATAGACTTAATGCAACCTTTCTGTTATACTCCAGCAGATTTGATATTGCTGAGTTAGCAGAGAAGCCATTCTCTAACCCCTCCAACTCTGAAACTGCTGCACTCATCAGAAATCATCTCAGCAGTCTTCATCTAGCCAAGCTAACTGCAAAAGCCAAGATTGAAGAAGAGTTGAAGTTGAGAAGACAGGAAGACAAAGAAAGATCCTCTACCAAGGGCGCTGCCTTTCTACAGATGGTGGAGGGTCCAGAATCAGAACCTATAGTTAGATGGGAATATGATTATAGTTCCCATCAACTAACTTTTTTCAGAGGGCAACAACAGAGGGTACACATCATCCAAGGTGACAGACTGGACATCCTGTCTACCAAGGATTTGTACAAACTTCTCAGCACCACATCAGGGAAGAAAAAGGAAACAGATAAATATCTACTCTCCTTGGCGCTGAATGTTTTGAGAAGCATAGACAAGTGAGGTTTTGGTAGCATCAGCCTAGGGGGAGTTTGTTGGATCAAGAAGAAGGCTGGTGCAACCAAAACCAATTCACTTAGATAATTTTGGTGCTACATGCAAAGGCTTCCAAAGCTTAGCATGGAACTTTCGAAGGTTGTAGAGTTCTTCCGAAGACAAAGTGGAAGATCAACTTCCGAAGACAGAACTCTACTTTCAAAGTCAAGAGCATGCTTCCGAAGATCAAGTCTTAAAAGAACAATCAGAAGACTACTTCCGAAGTATGAAGTAAAGAAGAAGTTCCCAAGCCTTAGAAGAAGCAGCCTCTTCCGAAGTATAAGTGACTTCGAAAGTACTTTCTCTTCCGAAGCCATTTAACCTTCGGAAGACACTGCTATAAACCAGTGGACACAAGTATGGTATCTGACACTCCGCTACAGACCTCTGATACTGCATGGCTTCTTCCTAAAGAGTCATGTAATTGACCATACTTTATTCCATTGTTCACCTTTTATGATAGTACAAGTAACCAACTTTAGTTGGTGACAAAAGGTAAGTCAGGGACATGTCCTGAATACCATATCTCAGATAAGACTTTATCTGAGATACCTTAAACTATAGTCTTGTAGTATAGGCTTTAGTTATAGGATCCCAGCTGGTATCAAAGTATATCCAGCTGTAGGTAGTATTATATATAGGTTTCCATTGTAACTCATTCCATACTGCTTGTAAGAGTCTTGTAATCTTTGACTTGAGATGCAATATATAAAAGTACCTTGAAAATTACTTCCTGTGTTCCTTATTACTTGCTATATTATGATCAACTCTTATTGACTCTATCTTTATCCGAGTGTTGTTCAAAGTGAGTTTGAGAGAAAAACTAAGTGTTAAGTGACCTTAACAGATCCTGCACTTAAGATTTATCATTATCTTGAAAATGAGTATTCGTTATAGTTAAATTAAATGTTGCTGAAGTACAAGACAAGCATCAGACTAAGACAATACACGTGGTCTGATTCGAAATGACGCACATGTGATGGGTAGGAACCTAAAAGGGGTATCATGCCTAAGTATGACTGATAATGATTTGGCGCCCAAAGGATAAGAACTTCTTAGGCATCGACGGTCCAACGACTTACCCGATAATAAACTATTACCGGAATACAACAAACGATCTTGATGTGCATTTCATCTTTCCGACAGGGCTTTTACCTTCTTTAACTTTATGTCGGAAATGCATGTTTCTTATGCATTTGCTATGCATATACGCGTAGCATACCATCCTCTTTTCTAGTAGTATACGATCTTAAAAGTAAAAGTTATTTTTATTCTTTCCATCAGCTAGCAATGCCATTTATTCTTGTTATTTTATAGGGGTGACAATTTATCACACAACATGATTCAACACGAAAAGATAGGTTTTTGGTTCGTACATGTAACTCGTTCAAAAATAGACGGTGTTCAGGTTGATCTATCTTATTAAATGAGTCGTGTTTAGGTTGAACTATTTATCTTGTTTTGTTACATACGTTGATCCTCCAACATGTTTAATAAAGCAGCTAGCTTGATCCTCTAAATAATTTATACTATGTTTAACCTATTTTCTAGAACCAATCAGCCTGATTAACATGTTTACCATGCATCATTTTTACCTGATAACCCACCAACTTGTTTGACAAGTATAGTTAAATGAGTTAGAAGAGTTATGGTCAGGTTACACGAATTTAAGTGAGTGCAGGTTAGGGTTGATGTTTTCGACACGAACAAGAATATGAGTCTTGATTGGGATGAATAGTTCAACTAGCCACACCCTTATTATTGTCGGTGTTCATTATCGTATTGAAGACTCCAAAAAAGCGTATGGGTATTAACCAATTATTAGTTAGTCATTACATTCTAGTAAATCCATATGAAATTTAATTAGTATCAAAATTATTTGAAAAAATATGTCATAATTATATCCAAAAATTATAATGAATAACAAAAACTACTTCGTATATTCTTGATTATTATAAGACAAAACTACTCCGATAAACTCATACATAATAGGTGACTATAAGTTATTAGATGAAATATATTCATCATTTGAGTGTGTTTATTTGATATTTATAATGTTTAATTATTTTATTTTATACGAATATTAGTGTAAAGCATGTGCACTTTGAGTGTGTTAATGTTTGCAGGTGCTAAAAGAAAAAATACATATTTTGAGAGCTTCAAGAAAGTATTGTAGCAAATGAAAGGACCGTATGTGAAATTACACGAAAGATGGAGTTTAATCAAGTCAATCAAGCACCACCGTATCCATCATTGTATAATACTCTAACTATTGTATCCACCGCCATATCATACGCTGACCACCGTATCACCCAACGTATCCCGGACAAAATCCAGTGAACGAGCTCAGTACAACTTCACACCCGGAGTATGATATGTCGGGGTGGGCATATGATACGCCAGTCACCCTAACGACCTCCGTATTATGTGGATTTTCTTCCCTATTTAAACTTAATCATTAGGGTTTCGAAAGGGACTTCTCCCATGCGAATTTTAGAGGTTGTCAAGGTGTTTTGAGGAGTTTTCACCACGGCTTCACCCGAATCAAGGATTAACTACATCCAGTCAACCATTGAAGATCCAAGTATGTGGATGAGCGGCTAATTCGTTTATTATCACTTTCGGCATGAGAATTCTTGTAAATAAAGCACTGTGTTTAGTTTTAATTGATGTTTTAAGTTATGTTATTTTGACACAAGAATATAATTCTATGGACCGAGGAGAAAGGGGGTTCGACGGGAAGAGGAATGTATACGTTTGTTTAAAGTTAAAAGTCTTGTTTATGTTTAAGTATTTGTGTGCTTCCATTTGCATTCGGTTTCCTTACATCGTGAGCATTTTGCCGTGCATGTGAATTCTTTGCATAAATGATTTGGTAATTGTGTGAATGAGCGAGTCTTAAAAGTTTGTTTTATAATTATCACTTTAATCAAACAATTTTGCAAAATCATATTTATGTGATTCCCAATCAATTCTTATAAAACCAAATGCAAATATTTGAACTTGAATCTTGAAAGTGATTGTCTTTTAATTTACCATAAATTTAATTAGTATTCTCGTTTCGTCTTTCAAGTTCCTATGTATAAAGTTTTACACCTTTCACTAATTCTCTGTGGAAACGACATTACTTACCCACACTAGTTATAGGTAGTTAAGTCTTTGATATTAACTTGTTTTTTATCCATCCACGACAACACGGTCAGTTATGTAGGTAGCATCATGATAAACTAAATAATAAAAAATTTCAATAGCCACCCCCTTGATAATTTTAAAGCTCTGCTATAATAAGGATCGTCATATGAACTGTGATCTCACATCTAATTTATCACCAGGTCATTTGAAATACACTCTTACAAAAATCTATTGCCTTGAAAATCTAAGGGACATGATAGGCCTATTAGTCTTCATGTGGATCATTTCAGTATTCTATTGCCTTAAGATATGCATCTCTATATGGTCACGAGTTAGTCTTTTACTTACTTGAAAAGTAGGGTCCTTATTGAGAATCGTCGAAAAATTTTAGGCCATGTACGATTAGAAAAAAATGGGCTCCTTGTTATATAAAGTAAATAAATTATATAAAATTTTGAACCATGTGTGAATAGAAAAAAACAAGACCATGGTTTGAACAATTGATCACTCTTTCCTCCCGTGTTCCGATCGTTGTTTACAGCTTCCACCCAAATCACAAGTTACTTTATTCAAGTTAGTAATATGAGTTTAAATTTTACAAAGTAAGTAAATGGAAGTGAGATAAAATAATTAAAACATTATGGGCTCAAAAGTTTGTTAGGTTTAATTAATTAAAATCTAACTAGTTTAAGTGTTTAACAAAGTGTATTACGAGTTTTTAATATATGTAATGTAATGCTTTTTAGATATTTTGGGCTACTAAATAAGGAGATCGGGCCCTGGGATGGTATAGGAGGGTTTGCAACAAAATACACTAGTATATATCTATCGATGTAATAGCTTTGAAACATGTTTTTTAAGATATTCAACTTTGAGATGGCAGACTTGCATTTGGTTAACATGCAAAACACATTAACTGTTCCGTTTGACGTTCGCTTATAGTTTTCTTTCGCATTTTATACATGCATGTTTGAATATGAGTTTGTTTGTTTTTAGTTATGATTGACCGAACATATGTAATCATCTAGGTTCAAGTGAAGTTTGATATGATTTGACTTTGGGTGTTGACTATACTATATGTTTTTTTGTTGATTATAATAAAATTCTAGTTTGATTTAATTGTACTGAATATTCGCGTTTGTTATTATTGATAATATCATTGAATCATGTGAATGTGTTGACTATGACAAATAGTAACACTCCGTGTGTTAAGCATATTTATTCTTAGGTTGCTGATAATGTGATTTAATCAAAGGCATGACACTACGAATGGTTTTGGACGATATACATGATTAACAAGGGTGCTTCCACTTGCAATACATTTAGAAATATCATCATTACTTATATTGTAAACCTTCTCAACGCATTGTTGGTGGATTTGTAGGCTTACTAGCATAAAGTGTCACTCCTAGGGTTTTGATCACCCCGGGTCGTGTGATCAACCAATCAAGATTATTTAATTATTTTGTTTCGAAAATCATTTTCAGATATTTATTGGCGGCGAAATTTCATTTGTAACAATATCATATTATTACTTTATAAACCAACTCAATCATCAAAACTAAATCATATTTTGATTCATGATATTTTTTTTACAAAGATCATATTCATTTGTACAAGTCATATAGTTTCAAAACTAGATGTGTGTTCATCTCTCCTTTAAGTTTGTAAAACTCAAAACTTTAACGTTAGATACACTCACAGAGTTTATAATAGGACATGATCTAATATCGTATTTGGTCCAATTATTCTTTACATGTAAAAAGTATAAAATTTAATAACAGTGGTGAATAACATTTACCAGACCCGGATAATATTCATCATCAAGCCATGAACCTATTAATTTAAGATTAGCCACGCTAGGTCCATATTCGTAACGCTTTTGCGACGCAATTTGCAACAATTTCCTACTGAAACAAGTGTTGGTAATTCACTACACATTTGCGACACAACCTTAATTACTTAAATTTCCTGCTGTGTTGCTAAGCGGACGCAAAGCATGTAGAGAACTTAGATATGTTATTTTTGTTGCAATATGTCGCAGTTTGCGACAAAACAAATAGCGTCGCAAAATTGGGTAGGAAACTACCCTCTTTTCTAGTATTGAAATTATATATGCAACCACACTATTATTTAAGAAATGCTATCACCGATAATTAATAAGAGGTATCCAAATGAAAGGGTGGTATTAGGGCAATTATAAGGGTGCGCTTAATAAGGGTTGTTTCAGTCTTATTCCGTTTTTATTTCTTTGATTTTTTCATATAGCTCTAAGTTAGTTTCATAGTTTTTTTTGAGCAGTTGGTTAGTTGTTAGAAGTTAGTAACATCAAGTTAGTTTTAATTCATTACTGCCAAGGTTTGAACCTTGGACAATCAAGAGAGGCAAAGCATCCCGCCTCCCCCTTGAACCACTAGGCCAAGAGATCATTATCGTTAACTCATAGTTTGTGACACATTTTTTTCGGACGACAAATGTACAACACTGCTTCGAATGATATGTGTTTTCTTAATCGGACCCACCTATCCGTTTCCCAGTCAGGACCCCACCCCCAACACTTACCTATTCAATATATTTTGACGGTTGATTAAGTGTTATCCAACAATATTGTTATAAAATAAATATGGATTTTCATATGCCAAATAAAATCACAACTTCTCCATAATTGGGTTAGATCCTGATGCAAAAATAAATCAATTGGTTTTAGTTTTTTACTAACCCACCTAGGCGATTTTCTTAAAAAAATAAAAATATATATTTCTTAATTTTTAAAAAATAAAATTTTAATAAAAAAATTAAATAATATAATTTAGTAATTAATAAAATTATTTAATAGAAGAAAGAAGTGAATTTTCTTATTAAGAATGAATGTGGTGTTGCTATGTGTCATCCTTAATTACCCTTTTATTAGAATAGGTAGATAGGTAGATTAATATGAAATTTACTCAATAGTAAATAGAATGAATTATCTATACTACTATATAATATAATTCTTTGGACAACAACGTGATTTTCATCTAATTTTAAAGCATTTAAGAACAATATCGTTACATCGATACAAATGATTATGCATAAATAAATTATTATTTAAAATTTTATTGCTTCATGCTATCACAAATCAACTAAACAAGAAATCAAAAAAGAGAGTTTAACACTTATAAAAGAGTACACATGAACTTGAGGAATAACAAACTCATAAATTGCCCATCATTTGTTATGCAAAGTCATAAAAACATCAGTTATAGTTTAACTTTTAGAAGTGTTCTTTTCTTCTTCTTCTTCTTTCCTGGTTCATCATTGGTTTATACGCTCGGGTTTCAACGCAGTTCTCCTTGTTAATATTGTAGGTACGTCACCTTTAATTTTGAAGCATTTTATTAAAGTTTATACATTTATGTTATTTGGTGTTTAAAAGTTTTCCATATTTTACAAAAATATCAATTAGTGTTTATCTCCAACTTTAGATCATGAAAGATTTAGCTTTACAGGAGAGACGTTGTTTGTACGTCGATATTTAAGATATTGAAGCACATAAACAATTATCCTATATCAATTATAATATAATAATAAAATTATTTAAATACAACTATCTGTAGAGTTAGAAAAGACGTTATTTTGTCTTATAACACGTGTGCACCTACTAGTGGTAGGTGTGCACCTACTAGTGGTACATAATGTTTCACTATATTGTGACTAGCTGACTGTCACACCTAACTGAGCAGGGTAGGAGCTCTCGGTGTGTTCCATATTCAATTCTCCGAAAAGATTCTTAGAAGCAGGTTCTACATGTCAAACAAACTGAAATTCATGTTTTCTTGCGTGGGACAAAATGTTCATGCTTTCCTACGTGAGACAAAGGAAGCAGACATTTACTTGGTTTATAATATCCCTACAGTAGGAATTATTATAAGTATATTATTTTTAATATTAGATTTGATATTCATCCAAAGGTCGACCAGTCAAACAAATTTTATGTTGCATAGTGTCTGTTAAAATTCGCACATGCGAGTAAATAATACTTGAATTTACATATTACATTATCTATACTATATATAAAACATACAAAAGTGGAATTTTAAAATACCATAAAATTAAGAATAAATACATTATTTAATGCATAAGATACAACCACATTAAATGATAAAACAATATTTATAAAATTATTTACATATTACCCGTTATAATTAGTTAGATAATAACCTTACACTTAGTGACACTTACATTAAATTTTACATTAACTATCTATAAACAAAAAAACTCAATTTGTTTAAAATTTCAGCTATATCTTTTAATCTATCATGTTAAAAAAAATTTAAGACTACAATTGTAACGTATATTTTTTTAAACATTTTGGTGTAAACTTTTTGCTAAACCAATCTGAATTTTATGAGGTACAATAAATTAACGCATAAATGTACAAGTAATCATGCAAAACCTATTTATTTGGTTTTTTAAATTTTAACTTAGAAAACACGTAATAGATTTTTGTAAAATACTACAAGAACAACAAAATATTAGAAAGACGCATTAAATGTAAAATGTCACCGCCACACTACGTGGGCACCCTTCTAGTGGATCAATAATTCTTTTTTGTCAAATTGAATTTTAATAATACAAACTATTACTTATTAACCGATAATAATCCATACTATTGATTTGGGCGGTAATAATCCCAAATTTTATTTTTATTAACATCAACAGTTCAAGTAGCATAATTATCATACATTCACACTCGATTTGTACTTATTTTTTGTTCGATTTAGCTTGTATCTTTTTTTATTTTGTTCTAATCATTATTGTAAATGAAATCGAGTAGATATCAAGCGGAATTTTTAATATTTATGTTATTGGTATTGTTGTTGATAATAAATATAAAAGTTGTGATTTGCAGGACCGTTAGAAGGGATGATGCACTTTTACAACACAACAACATAATTGAGGAGAGTTTTTTAGAACACTTAGCAGATCAAATAGAGAACTGATTAACTAAAGTAAGAGATGCTAATAACACAAGTAAGTAAGAGACATAACAAGATAGCAAACAACACAAGTATTTGATTTTCAACAATGTTGTATATTGCTCCTCAAGTTCTATTACAAAATGTTACAAAAGCATAATGGAAAGTTACAAGTATTTGAGATACATATACTACATCCTACAGCCGGCCATACTATAAAAGCCAGCTGGATACATAAGACTAGACAACAAAATCAAATGTAGAGTCAAAAGGCAGATTGTCTTTTAACTTGTGACTATGACATGCTATACCTCACATCCTAATATATTACAAAAAGGATAAAGTACATAAAGTAGAAAGCTCAGACTCAAGACTTCAATATATAATTTACCAAAAGCATGGACCTTTTAACCAACTTGTGAAAGTTGGTGAGTCAAACAGAGTTGCTGCGGAAAGGTGGTCCAACTTTATTGAAAAATACATTAGATAATAGCATGTACATAAAAGTGTTCGGAAGAAATTGTCTTCATAAACTGGCTTCAAAAGACTATCTTTGAAGCTTCAGAAGACTTCATATTTAGAATCAAAAGATATTGGTCTTGGCTTCGGAAGATTTTACACTTAGAATATTTCTCGTGTAAGATGTAAAACTTCCGAAACTTTAGTACTTTAATGCATGCATGCAGAGAGACTTTGGATGCTTTGAATGTTTTGACTGCATCAGACTTATTGGAATCCTTACAAACTCCCCCTAGGCTGATGCTACCAGAACATTTGAAGATCTTCATCAGTTGACAGTCCTCATCATGATGATAACCATATCCTTCTTTGTTAGATGGTCAAGATCACTCAGAGTTTCATAGTATCTTCTCATCTCAAAGAGATTATGCAGAGGTAGGTTGAATAAAATTTTCCATGGGTATTCATTCACTCCACCTTGATCTCAGATCACATTCCATCTTTCTGGATTAGTTATGAAGGTCCAGGATAAGATGGGTCTCTCAGAAGCAAGGGGAGCCACTAGAATTGGAGTTGATTAGGCTGCCTCTTAATGCACTTCCTCAGGTTGATCTGATTCACCCTGAGGTATGGAGATGGATGATTTAGACTTCTTCTTCTTTTTTTATTGTGGTTTAGAAGCCATCCTCTTCCTCCTCTTTAATGACTTTAACTGAGAAGACTAGTCTGTAGCACCTTGTTGATCAGTTTTGTCTTGCTCAGTTGGGTGTTCCTCCCTCACAAGTTCAAAAGGAGAGGGAGTTTGACCTGATTGTAGATCAGAAGATAAAGCTTGCTGAGGCTTAGCAGGAGGTTCAGGTTGTGTTGTCTCAGGTTGTTCAACCTTGACCTCCACTTCAGGAAGAAATTCACTTGGAGGGGAGTGTAAGTCAAGTAACTCTTCTCTTTTGATCTTCTGCTTGATTACCCTGATGTGATCATCCATTGTAGATAGAGACATAGGGCCAAGTCTCCTTCTAGAGAATCCATACAACCTCAAGAAGCTCATCATCATTTGTCTGTCAGTAGACTTCTTCATGCTTTTTTGGATGATGGCTCTTGACCTTGCAGCATCTTCCCTCATCTTTCTCTTAGTTTCCTTTTGTTCTTTAGGTACTTCAAGCTCAACTTGTTTGAAATACTCAAACTCTATGTACTCAAAGTACAAGGGAAGAACTGTAGATGCCTAGTATAGGCATGTGACACTCAGGTAGTTGATCATATTGATCCTATCAGTCTCTTTATCTACTTGAGGTTCTTGTGGAGCCACAGCCTCTTGTGCAGGATTTTTTTGAACTAGGGAGAGAGTGGGAATATGCTTGTACAATCTCTTTTGTCTCCTCTCCTCTTTGATTTGGAGAAGTAACTTTGCATCCTCTGCTTCCTTCCTCTCTCTGGACAATTCCATGCCAGCCAGTTCATTAAGCTCATCTAAGGGGAGAGATATAATCTCATCAATGGCATAGTTCTTGGTTTGCAGGTTAGTAATCCTGACTGCCTTCAACTCATCATCTTGAGTGTTTGGTCTTGGGGCAGCCCTGATTGCGGCTTCCATGAATCCTGCAGACCCAAAGGAACTTTCTCCCCTTAGCTTCCTCTTCCTCTCTCTCTCTCTCTCTCTCCTCCTCCTCCTTAATCTCCTCAGAAGTCATTTTCCTTTTCCATTTGTCACTCATAGACCTTTGTGATTCAGGGTGAAGAGAGCTTTGACCTTTATTGCTTGGTGTAGCCTCCAAGCTCTGGCTAGAGAGATGTTGTGATACACATTCACCGATAGGTTCTTCATTATGGGAATGAATTGCTGAAGTAGTTGTAGGTGTGACAGGGCTCTCAGGCTCTACCATTAGGCCTTCAGTCAAGGTTTCCCCTTCGAAGCTCATCATAGGGTATGCCTTAACATCCCGTTGACTAATAGTATCACCTAATTGCCTTTGTCTCCTTCTTAGACTGAACTCTTCAGTATCTCTGTCCTGAATCCTTTGTGCCAGCATGTCAGCTTGTCTAGATTGGCTTAGATTGACAAGTGGCATGTTGATCAGGTCAAGACCTTCATAGTAGTTCAAGGTCTGAAAATTGAAGACTTTTTGCTGCCTTGAACTCTTTGAAGAATCAGGGCTCTTTTGTTTGCATAATACATCCACCTTATGATGTAGTTAGAAGTTCCTTGAGGTGGATATGACACTTCCCTTGGTATACCTTCCTCAAAAAGACTTTGAATGAAGGAGTCTATAGAGTCCACATCAATGTGAATTTGAGGAAGTTGCTGAATATGGACAGTTTCAAGTGAGGATGGTGAGTCCTTAATGTCCATGCTCTGTGAAGAACTCCCAGGTTTTATGTCTGTAATGACTTTCTCCCCTGTTTTTGGTAGCATCATCCACTTGTATAGATGAGCTAGAGGTTAGATCAATCACATTTAAAAGTTTTTATGTTCCTGGTTGAGCTCTTCTTAAAGGTCTCCCAGCTAGTTTTTCCTTTAGATAAGATATCTCAAGTTGCTGATCATTGACCCTATTTTGCAAGGTAGTCACCTAAGATTCAAGATGACTTACCTTGGAGACTAGGTTGGTGCATGATTTTGACAATTTTTGTACCTTCAGCCTCAAATTCCCCTCATCTTTATTAGAAGAATCATGTGGGGGGATGAGAGAATTGGACCAAAGTACTCTCTCTCACCACCAACATGAAGTTCTTTACTGCTAGTTTCCTCTACTTATTAACAACTTTAGTTGAAGTGGCAATGGGCTGAGTTGCCATGGTTGAGTTCTAAATGATGTAATCACTTGCTGAAGTGAGAGCCTCTTCCATATGGATATTCTGAACAAGTTCAGAAGTATCCACCTCAGTAATAGGTGACTGATGTAGGCTAGAAATAGGAGACTCTGGAGCACTCATCTTTCTTTGAGTAGGAGAAGAGTAGAGATACTCATGGTACTCACTGAAACCTAAATCTTCATCAGTATAGATGTCAAGGTTGGGAATTGGGTGGCTTAAGTCTAGAGGCTGGGGATGGTAACTGTCCCCTGAAGGTTTTTCACCTGAGTGTTGAGACTCAGAGTGAAGGCTTAAGGCAGTTGGGCTTGTGAGCTCATTAGGCTGAGTATTAGGAACCTCAGCACTGATCCTTGAAGAGATGGGAGTAGTTTGCTCCTCAGGAGAAGCTGGAGCTCTAGTATCTACTTCCTTCTATATGGGTGGGTTTATGGGGGCCTGCATAGACTCAATAGCTTGAGTAGGAGTTCAATTGGATTTCCTTTTCTAAGTGTGGGTGATTTAAGGTCTTTTTGGTGGTTGAGAGGTAGAAGGTGTGGGTTCAACACTAGCTTGCTTTGCTAGATTGTCACCTTGAGCAATGAGCTTTAATGTTTTTAGGACAAGGGTTCTTTCTACCCCTAAGAAGCCAGCAGTTGGCTTCTTCAAGATTTTAAAGATGTCGGGCTTCATCTGTCCCAATTTAAGAATATTACATGTTTCCCTCAACTGTGAGCCCAATTCACAGTTGAGAATGTATTGAACACATCTAGGAAACATGTAATACTCTAAGGAGTCCAAGTTAGCAGGTAAATTTGTGTAAACAAACTGAAAGTACCTGAACTTGACCCCCTAAACCATTCCATGTACTATAAAGGAAAGATCCTCAGGAATCTGGTCCTATCCTCCATGCTTGTTGGACAAGCTATGGATAACCAAATGAAACGGGTATTTCCACTGGGATGAGACCTTCCCTTTCCTAAATGTCTTTAAAGAGAAATCTCCCTTATAGCCCATCTGCTCAAAGGAATGATTTACAGCTTTCTTTGGGAAAAACAACTCACCTTCTTCATCATCCAGCTGAAGATGATTATTAATGATGGCGGAGTGATAAAGATTGTTCTCCCCTGCACTGTGGCAAACAGTGCCTTCTCCCAATCCATAATGACCTCTTGGCAGGTCTTCCAAAATTCAAGAAAGTGATCCTCATAAAGAGTAGGATCAATGGTAAGGGAGGTGAAGTAGTTGGTCCGAGCCAGAAAATGGCAAATCTCTAAGAAACTATCATCTTTCTCAAAGTTTAATAGAGCAACCTGGTAGTGTTGTCTATGAAGTTGCATGGAGAAATCAGGGATGTTTCAGAGATTTAGATTGGCCATTTTGAGAAGATTAAGGGTGAAGGAAGATGAAGAACAAAGGCGGTTTGGGAGAATTTAGGTTAGAGTAATAGTGCATACGAAAAAGGTAGTGAAAGAAGGGGGAAACGTTGGGTTTATATGTGAAAATGATCTAAGACAAAGTTAATGAAAGAGGATAAACTTTGAAATCCAGAAGTCGGTCCCACCTCCGAAAAGTAGTTTGCTTTTGCCCAAAAAGTAGTTTTCTTGGAAGTCGAGAAATCTTCCGAAGGTTATTTTGCTTCAGAAGTTTTTGAAGAAAAGCTTCCGAAGGCAAATTGACTTCGGAAGATATTTCAAAGATTTTTAAGAATTTTGCTTCAAAAGAGATTTAAAACTTAGAGTATTTATTCCATGAAAAATAAAAAATTTTGAAAGAAAATTGCTTTCGGAAGAAAAATTTTTCTTATAAAACATACAAGTATTTAAGTTGATTTTAAGCTTCGGAAGATATTTCAGAAATTTCTTCTGAAGATAAAATTACTTAAGTAGATATTTGTTTGCTAAGACATAAATTTTCTTCCGAAGGTAATTTTAAATCTTCCGAAGGATAAAGAAATCAAGATTTTCAAAAATTAAAGGAATGCCTTTTTAAAAAAATTACTTCCAAAGAGAACAAGGGATTATGAAGGTGATAAAATAGAAAACTTAGGACACACGGGTTTTAGAAATAATATGATTAAGTTTTAAGAAAAGCTACTCAAAGTTAATTATCCCAATAGCTGATACAAGATATTTGAATCTTTGTTCATCAAATGCTTTGGTGAACAGATCAACATATTATTCATTTGTGTTAACCTTGACTAGTTTGATTAATCCATTTTCAAAGTTTTCTCTAATCAAATGATAACTGATATTAATATGCTTTGTCCTTGAGTGCTACATAGGATTTTTAGTGATTGAAATTGAACCATTGTTTTCTATATGGATGGGAGTCTCCTTGAAGTTGAATCCATAGTCCAACATCTGATTTTAAATCCAAAGCACTTAAGCACAACAGATTGCAGCGACAATGTATTCAGCCTCATCAGTTGATGCAGATACATAAGATTGTTTCTTACATTGCCAAGAGACTATCCTTCCACCAAGAAATTTGACATCCCCCTAATGTAGACTTTGCAGTCATGTTGCATCCACCATAGTCACTATCTGTATAGGCATAAAAATTTAAGTCAGAACTCTTTGGATACCAAAGGCCAAGGGATGGAGCACCTTTGAGATATCTTAGAATTCTTTTGACAGTGATTAGGTGTGACATCTTGGGGTTGGCTTGATATCATGCACAGATACATGTAGGAAACATGATATCAGGCCTGCTAGCTATAAGGTACATAAGAGAATCAATCATTGCCCTGAAAAGATTCTTATCAACACACTCCCCTCAAGATCAGGTCCAATGGAGTGGTTTCTGGCTATGCGTGTCTTAGCAACCTTACAATCAGTCATGTTGAATCTTTTAAGTATGTCTTGAACATACTTTGACTGACTTATGAAGATACCATCGTCAACTTGCTTCACTTGAATTCCTAGAAAGAAATTGAGTTCCCCCATGACACTCATTTCAAACCTATCTTTCATCAGCTTTTCAAAGTCTTTGCATAACTTTGAATTAGTTGACCCAAAAATAATGTCATCCACATATACTTGAACTAGAATAATGTCATTTCCTGTTCCTTTGATGAAGAGAGTTCCATCAATAGTACCTCTCTTGTAGCCATACTGACAAAGATACTGTGATAGAGTCGCATACCACTTCCTTGGTGCTTGGTGCAGCCTATAAAGAGCCTTATCAAGCTTGCAGACATAATCAAGATGATCAGGATCTACAAACCCAGGTGGTTGTTTGACATACACCTCTTCATCAATCACCCTATAAAGAAAAGCACACTTGATATCAAGCTGGTAAACCTTAAAGTTCTTGGATGCAATAAAAGCTAGAAATATCCTGACAGCTTCAAGTCTTGCTACAGGAGCAAAGACACATGTGTAGTCAATTTCTTCTTCTTGAGTATATCCTTGAACAACTAGTATGGCCATGTTCTTGATGACAAGTCCTCTATCGTCTTTCTTATTTCTGAACACTCATTTGGTTCCTATAGTATTCTTCCTATGAGGAAGAGGACATAGGTTCCAAACCGTTTTTCTTTTGAATTGAAGCAACTCCTCTTGCATAGCTTTAACCCAACTTCCATCCTTTAGAGCCTCATCAATTTTCTTTGGCTCTATCTAGGACAAGAACAAGAGTGAAGACAAACATTTGCGTCATGGGTTTGTCCTCTTGTTCTTACCCCTGTATCAACATCTCCAATGATGTTTGTGGAAGAGTGAGACTTGTGGATCCTTAGCTGAAAGATCACAACGAGTTGCTTAGACAGATTTAAATTAGAGAAATTCAGATCTAGCAATTAGAATTCACCCTCCACATCAGCACACTTATCAAGATTAACTTGATCCAATGAGTGTGTGACATCATTGATGTTGTCATCAATGGAGTGGTTATCAGCATCAAGAATATCCTGATCCCTGTCACTACTACCATGTTCTCCAACATTTGAAGCTCCTTCCTCTGAGATGTGTGCCTCTAACCTGGAATTTGAAGGCATCCTAGAAGTATCAGTAGGAGTTGTCATTGATGTGCTGGTAGAAGCATCATTTGTAAGATTTCTTACCACTGGAGCTGAAGATGTGTAGCTTGAAGGTCTTCTTAGCTCAAATCTTGGATCAGGATCACTTATAGGTAATATAACTGTAGACCCTGAAACATGCTCACAAGATTTGTAAAAATAGTTGGTAACTAAATCAAGATCAAATAGCCAATTAGGACCAGAATCTTTCACACTGGGAGTGTGCTCATTGAAAGTCACATTGATTGTCTCTTCAACTATTCTAGTTCTGAGATTGTATACTATATAAGCCTTAGCTTGAGAAGAGTATCCAATGAAGTGTCCATCATCTGATTTCTTAGCAAATTTGGCAATTTGATCTTTGGTATTCAACATGGTGCAAGGACACCTGAGAAAACCAATAAAAGGTTTTCTCTTGTGCTAAAGTTCATAAGGAGTCTTACAATGAGTCTTAACCATTAAAACTCTGTATTGCACATAGCAGGCAATGTTGACTGCCTCTACCCAGAAGGTGATAGGCAGTTTAGAGTTAGAGAGCATAGTTCTTGCAGCTTCAATAAGTGTCATGTATCTTCTCTAAGGAACACCATTTTGTTGTGGAGTCCTGGGAGCACTATATTGTCTTGTAATACCCTTTTCATCACAAAATGTATCAATGATTTAGTTCTTGAATTCAGTTCCTTGATCACATCTTATGGTCTTGACCTTGTGATCATATTGATTCTCAATCTTTATGATTAAATTCTTTAGGATCTCAGGAGTCTCATTCGTAGATCTAAGAAAGAAGACCCATGTGAACCTTGTAAAGTCATCTGTGATCACTAAATAGTAAGAGGTCCTTCCTAGACTTATTACACTGGTGGGGCTAAAGAGATCCATATGTAACAAGTGTAGGGGAGTAGTAATGGAGTTTTTTCCTTTGGCTTGTGAGATACTTTGTGTTGCTTCCCTTTCAGGCATGCCACACAATGATCATCACTTGTAAACTCTTTCTTTGGCATTCCAGTTACCAAATCATTCTTAATAAGTTTATTCATGTTCTTAAAGTTTACGTCACACATTCTTTTATGCCAGATGAAAGACTCATCACTATTTGCTTTAGACATAAAACATGAAACTTATGCTGAGGGAGATGTTTCTTACAAGTGTATCTTGTACATGTTTCCTCTCCTGGAGGTTCTAAGCAAAATATGCTCATGAGGAATGACCACCTCGGGCTTGAGAACAATGCACTTATGCTCACTAAAGAGTATGTTATGATTTTGATCACAAAATTGAGATACACTCAGAAGATTATACCCAAGCTTATTGACAAAATTTACTTTTTCAATATTGAGCTTACCATTTGTGACATTTCCCCTTCCTATAATGTAACCTCCAACATCTCCTCCAAAAGCAATTGGTCTTCCATGAATTCTTTCAAACTTTTGGAGTAGTGACCTATTGCTTGTCATGTGCCTGGAACAGCCACTATCAATGATCCATACATTTTTGTTTGTCGTGAGCTGTTCCTGCACAAAAGAGATGGTTAGTTACATTTGGAAACCCAAGCCTCATTGGTCTTGGGCTTATCAAAAGAAGTGAAGACAATGCAACAATAATTGATTGATCCTATAGTCATGTTAGAGGGATTATTTGCTGAAGTTGATGAAGAACTTTCAGCCACTTGGTATTTCTTTGACTTCCACACCACCTTTGGAAGCTTAGACTTGACCTTCATTATTTCAGAAGTTTTGTTGACTTTGGAAGTTTTGATGACTGGGCCTTCAGAAGATCTTGCTTTCACTGCAGTAGACTTTAGTACTTCGCAAGTATTTCTTTCTTTCGAGACCAAAGTTTCTTCTGAAGGCAAGTTTCCAATTGTCTTCTTCTTCATTTTGGAGCTTCCGAAGGAAAGAGATTTTCCTTCCGAAGCTTGCTTCTTCTTCTCCAGACTCTTAGAAGTTTCTTTCTTTGTAATGTGGTGAGTACTCTTTGAATTGTAGACACAATCCTTAGCAAAGTGAGAGGTACTCCCACACATAACATAGCCCATTTTCTTCCATCTAAGAGTCTTCTTTTGAGAACAAATATGAAGTTGATCACTTTACTCTCCATCTTTATATTTTCAGATGATGTGGCAATTCTTGTGGGGTTATAACTACCTTTGGAGCTTGATGGTTCATGTTGTACAACAGTGGTACACAACTTATCAGCCTTCTTCTTGATGATGGGATGATTTGGAGATGAACTAGACTCTTGTTGTTAGAGTTCAAGTTTGTGTCCTCAGCTTTAACCACTTCAAATCTTGCAGAAACAAAGACTTGTTTCTGTGTAGTGCTGAAGGTGGCCTTGATCTCTTGAGCCTTCTTTGCCTTTCTCTTGCTCTTTCTGATCAAGTTCTTTCTCTTGGACTTGGTCATACCAAAAGCTTTACTCTCCTCAGAGGGATGATGAACCTTCTTAGAATGCTCTTCTTCACTCTTCGCAGATATATTCTTCATCATCTCCTCTTCATCCTCTACAATCAAAGATTCTAGAGAGGAAGCTCATCTTCACAAGTTCCACACCTAGGGGATCTTACAGACAAGACTGTATGTGAAGGAGCTATCTCACAATCCCAGTCCCTACTTATTTTGATAACAAACTTTTGCATGCAAGGATGAGGATATCATGTTCTTGAAGGTCTATTCTTCAAGAACACATTTTTTTGCCCTGGTTTTGCTGATCACAAGCTCAGCTTGCCATTCAAACAACTTGGTTATGAGATCCTTGATCTAAGTCCTATAATTGGTGTATTCATGTTTAAGAACTAAAATGGTTTCCTCTAAGTACTCTATCTTTAACTTATAATCATTTTCAACCTTTTTGAAATCAAATTTTAAGATATTCAAGGACTCAAGATCAGATCTCATCTCTAAGTTGTAAGACCTGTATCTATTAACTTTAGCAAGACATTCAGGAGTGTAAAGATGTTCCAATACCTTGGCTTCATCGTGGTCAGCCATGAGTGCTTGATTTGAAGATGCATCTTCCACCTGATAGATCCAGTCAAAACTTCCTTCTTCAACAGCAACTGCAGCTTGCTGCTTTGGCTTCTCATTCTGGGGAGCTCTCTCAGCGTAGTTTGATCTGGCTTAAGTCTTACCATCATTTTTTCTTGGTGCCTTACATTCTCTAGCAAAGTGTCCTATCTGGTTACACTTGTAACACTTTACCTTGCTTTTATCTAGACCAAACTTTTCGTTGGCTGCATTGCTAGGAAACTTCCTCCCTGTCCTCTTGTTGAACTTCTTGGCTTTGTGAGTGAGAAGAGCCATCTGCTGAACTATCTCCATATATTCCAGATCATCTAGATGGATACAATCCAAGTCTTCAAGGGTGAAGAGAAAGTTGCCTGACGATTCATCAGCAGAGACAAAAGCATGAGAAGAACTTGTCTCTTAGAAGGGACTTCCTTGAGTGTAGCTTTCTCTTGGAGTCTCTAGGAAGATGATGAATGGACCCTTTTGTGAGTTGTCAGGGTAGCATATGAGATGATGTTGAGGTTCTATGCTATCCCTTTCATTCACATGAAGGGCTAAACCCATTTGATTGCTAGAGTTACCAGTTGAGTTTTGCATGTTCATCTCCATCTGGTATCCACTAAGAATACCATACAACTCAGTCAGAGTAAGAGTCTTAAGGTTCTCAGTTCTATTGATAACAACATCGTAATGTGTCCATTGTCTAGGAAAAGAGGACATGAACTTCCTCACAATATCTCTGTTCTCAAGAGTTAACTCCAACATCCATTAGAGTATCCACAATCTCAACATACCTAAAGTATTGTTGAGTCATGGTCTCACCTATTTTAAAGGTGAAGTTTTCAAACTGCTTCTTGAGAAGATCCTTCTTGTTCTTCTTGGCTTCAGTAGATCCTTCATACATAAGCTTTAGTGCTTCCCATATATGCTTAGTAGTCTTGCACTTCTTGAAGCTTCTGTAGATAGAGTTTGGAAGATCAGTTTCAAGGGCACTCATGGCTTTTTGATCAATCTCTATTCTCTTCCTGACTTCATTAGAGAAATTAGCCACAACCTTTGGAATCATACCACCACCAGTAGCAGATGAGGTGCTTGGTATGTAAGATCCTTCAACAACAGAGTCCCACATCCTAGAGTCTTAAGACTTGATAAATCCTTCCATTCTTTGACACCAAGTATCAAAGTCTTCAAGAATGATCAGTGGAGATTTTGTCATAGTTCCAGTTTCCATATCAGCTTCAGTGATAACTGCCATTTGAAATGTTAAGTGTTTTGTGTATGTGTGTGTGAGGGATCTTAAGATGGTGAGATATTATATCAAGAGCTTTTCAGGCTCTGATACCAAATGCAGAATCGTTAGAAGGGATGATGCACTTTTACAACACAACAACACAATTGAGGAGAGTTCTTTAGAACACTTAATAGATCATATAGGGAACTGGTTAATTAAAGTAAGAGATGCTAAGAACACAAGTAAGTAAGAGATAGAACAAGATAGCAAATAACACAAGTATTTGGTTTTCAAGAATGCTATATATTGCTTCTCAAGTTCTATTACAAAGTGTTACAAAAGCATAATGGAAAGTTACAAGTACTTGAGATACATATACTACATCCTACAACCGGCCATATTATGAAAGCTAGCTGGATACATAAGACTAGACAACAAAACCAAATGTAGAGTCAAAAGGCAGATTTCCTTTTGACTCGTGACTATGACATGCCATAGCTCACATCCTAATATATTACAAAAATGATAAAATACATAAAGTAGAAAGCTCAGAATCAAGACCTCAATATACAGTTTACCAAAAGCATGGACCTTTTCACCAACTTGTAAAAGTTGGTGAGTCAAACAGAGTTGCAGCGAAAAGGTGGTCTAACTTTAAGAAAAAATACATCAGATAATAACATGTACATAAAAGTGTTCGGAAGAAATATGTCTTCATAAACTGGATTCGGAAGAATTTGTCTTTGAAGCTTTGGAAGACTTAATATTTGGATTCGGAAGATATTGGTAGGCTTTGAAAGATTTTACACTTAGAATATTTCTCATGTAAGATGTAAAACTTCCGAAACATCCATGAATGCAAAGAGACTTTGGATGCTTTGAATGTTTTGATTATATCAGAATTATTGGAATCCTTACAGAAATATTACTGCTAAAATAAAAATATGGATTATTATCAACCAATAAGGAATAACTTGGATTATTAAATTCAGTCTATCTTATTTTTTTAATTTTTCAGTATTATATATTTTTACGAGGTTAGTACCTTATGTATTACATGAACTAAATAAAAAAATATTAAATAATTAGTAATAAAAAATTAATTATAAAATAATATTTTAAAATAAGATATGCTTCATATTATATACAAGTAAGTGCTATAAGTAATAAAACATTGATATTGTTTTTTTAAAACAATTCAAACTCTTTGTTTGAAAACAAACCATTTTAAAAAAATTGTCTATCTTTAAAAGTTTCCTTATTAATTAGTATAACTCTCTGAATTTTAATTCTTATGGTTTATAGAAAAATGAATTTTAAAAACACTGAGTTTTCTATAATTCGTATTTTTATAAAAGTTCATTTTAAAAAATATATATATTTATGAAAATAGTTTCTTTAAAAATTACATTTATAAAAAAATTATTTCTTAGTTTATAAAAATCTAAATATTACTTTAAAGAATAAAATAATAGCACTAATAGCTAACTATTTAATAAAAGAGATAAACACAAAGTAGAATTAGGATGTTTACAATTGTACCAAATGTCTACGTAAAAAAATCTCTTTTTTATAATATATTTAAATTATAATTATTTATTAGTTTTACAAACAGATTAAAAACTTAAACAAAGTAACAAACTCAGGAGGAAGCGACAAAGATAAAAACAAAATTAAATAGATAATAATTATTTTACCATAAGAAATAATTTAAACTTGCTTTCGATTTTAGTTTTAAGTATTAGGAATGATTTCGTTTTTTCAACTTGCATAATATACAATTTGTTGCTTTTAGCTTTATAAACGTCGTTTGTCGTCACCATGTTCAAAAGTCAGAGGTCAAAACGTAAAATATCATTTAAAATTAATTTACATTTCATTTATCAACTCTTATAGAAAGTACCAATGACTAATGACTTCACTTTTGCAACTTTTAATTTGTTATTAGTCACACGCCGTATTTTGTTTTCCAAGAATCACTATGCGACTATCAACTCAATGAGGCAATTCAATTGATGAATATTTGGATTGATAAATAAATAGTTTTCAACCAGATAATGTGAAATAATTTTTAAAGATGTATGGATAGAAATGTGAAATGGTTTTTTAATCTATACACATTAGCCAAAAGTACATTTTGATTAGGAATAAAGGTAACTAATTCAAAATGATTGAACCTGTTGATGATTGTGCTACAACTGAAATGTGATTAGTTCAATTATTGACTATTAATTTTGTGCCTTTTGAACTCATCCATCTGAACCAACTAGTTGAACTGGTTTGATGATTCGATTGATTATTAATTTTTGATTTCAAAATTTCATATATTGTTTTATTACCACTTTATATTCATATTTTATTTATCTTAGAGTTTATATTTTTTAAGACGCATGTTCATAACAAAAAGTTAAGTAGTTTTATTTTCAGTTAGTGTCTGTCGATGTATGTATATAAAATTTAAATTATTATATTGGTTTTTTCTTAAACTTAACCAACGAGCTTATAAAACAAATGGGTTGATAACGATTCGGTTATCCATTGTCATTATCATAAACAAAAACGTTATATTTACGAGTGGATACAATTCGGTTACAATTCAATTAGGTGAAAAAATCCATCTTAGGATTAGGGAGTAGGGACGAGGTAAATTTAATTTTAACACAAATACAAAAAAAAGTAGGCAACATGCATATTAGGTTTTTGTTGAGAAGTGTATAATAGATTTTTTAAAGAAAATATAAAGCTTAAATTTTTTGAAAATGAACGAGATTTGCTATATAACAATTTTTAATGGGAAATCAATATTTCAGAATACGGTTTGTTTCTCTTCCTAAAACTTTAAAATGATTATTAAAAAGAACATTTTAACATAAATGTTAAATTAATAAAAACCATGTTGTTTAAGAGCAAATGACTTAAATTGCACTTGAAATAAACTCACTTGAAAGTGGATCGATTCTAAACCACTCAAAAGGTCTCCAACCTTAGACATGTTGTCGATCAAGATTTCCCCAAAGCTAAATCATTTTAATCTAATCGAAACTTATATATTTAAATATTTTACATAATTTAACAAAACTAAAATAACATAAAATCTTCATACTTTAATAAAAGAGTAATTATGATAGACACGTGACAACATCACATTCTTTTTTACTAACTTTTTTTGTTTCTCTCTCCTACTAAATAATCAAAATTTTAGTAATAATAATATTATTATTTATTTAGATATAAATAGTTTAATTAATTAAGAAAGAGATATTTTTATTAGCGAAATGTTCAAATGAGAAAAGTCACTAAAATATAAAAAATATAAAAAGTAATATCAACCATCAATCTTTTTAATTAATGGTTTAAATCAAACTAAAGAAAAAAAATTGTTAGAGTGGTATTTTAGTAATAACTATTTTTTTTTTACTTTTTGTAAGTTTTTTATTTTTTTAAACGTTCATAACTTTTATATATGATATTATTTTTCTATATAAAAATACACCATAAAAATGAGCGTTTAAAACGAGTACAATATTTTTATATAAAAATATCATATTTTTTATGTTTATAAGCTTATATTTTATTATTATGTCTTTAGTGCAGTTCATTGTGTCTTTCTATTAGTTATTATGTTTTCTTGAATACTATTGTGCTTTTTAAAATAAAGTTTAAATAATTTTAATTATTTTTTAGATTAAAAATAATTTTTAATAAATTAAGAAAGATGTCTTTTTATTGATGTTATTTCTAGAAAACATTTTATTATAAAATAAGATTTTTTTCTAAAACATAAATTTTAAAAAAAAATGTAATGTTTTAAAAGTAGTTTTTTTAAAAAGTAATTTTTTTATAAATTAAAAATTATTTAAATTAGAAGTTATTATAAGAAAATTTTAAAAGTGGCATTTTTTAATACGGTTTGTTTTAAAAAAATGTTAGATTTTTTTTGAAATAAAAGTTTTAAAAAATTGATATCATTATTTTATTACTTATAGTTATTACTCATACGTAGTTCAGTCATATCTTATCTTGATATATCTTCTTTATTTACAAAACTCTTTTCACTATCCACAAAACTTTTTGAATGTTTATAAATAAGAAAATTATAGTTAAAGAGATAGAAGTTAATTAAAAGTGTATAAATCCATAATCCTTTGATCTTCTAGTTTAAATAAAGTTCATAAAATATTAATAAAAGTTTATGAACCAGTTTATAATAGATGGACGTCTTAAATTTAATTAATTATACTACCGAATCTCTCTATATATAATCAAGTATGGGTCTATTAATTTGAATATGTGATGTGAATGAAGTCAGGATTGAGGTAATGAAATAAGATTATAAGAATATAGTTATCAAAAGCGTTTGAAAGAATCAAAAGTAATAAAAAAGACAAATAATGTGATGTGTGGATCGAATTTGCTATGGTTCAGAAAAGAGCAAATACTTGATAGGGAATTTGTTTATTCTTTGGTTTGTGATGGAAGGCAAACACCCAACTACCCCTGCCCACATATATAAAAAAACAACTCAATTTGCCATTTGATTTATAGAAGGGGAAATACACATAATCACTGTATAGGAATTAAGTATTTAAAGATGAAAGAGTCTTTCCGATCTAATAATAAAGTAACTTGAGATGAGATGTGTTAACATCATAATCATCCATTTCAAAATTTTCACACTTCCTTGTTATATTAAATAACTAGTTTAGTACTCGTGTATTACACCGGTTGAATAAATAAAATATTAAATATTTAGTAATAAAAAATATAAATTATGAAACCATGTTAGAAAATAAAAATATAATTATTATTGGAGCTGTACAAGATAGTCTATATTATCAACACAGTCAAAGTAATCAAAAGTCAACGTCACGGTCAAATTCAACGAAAGTCAAACCCGACACGTTCGAGACGAAGAACCGAGATGAGACGTTGAAGATTTAAATGACTAGGAATTTTGTTGTAATAAATATATTTGATGTGAACAAAATATATTTTACTATGTTTGAGTCATGTTTTGGTCTAGTTATATAGTCTAGAGGGTTATATGTAAATATGGAAACTTAGACTAGACTATAAATAGTCTAATTGTAATTAGAATTAGGTTGATGGTTGGATAACCAATAGATTGAGGGATTACTTGTAAACAGATTATTAGCAATCTAATTGAATATCAACGAGGTTTTGATTGTGATTATCCTATTTTGATCTATAATCTTCATTATTTGATTCAAGTGTGATTATCCTGGATTCACAATTATAATTACGTATAAATATTTATTTTATGTATATAAACAAAAGTATATTTTTAAACTTTTGTTTTATAGTTATGTCATGTATTATCCTATTTTTTTTAAATATAGATAGATAGATAGTTTAGAAACTCTTTTATTAAACGGATTACAGTTAATAATAAACACGGAAAATTATAGTATGATATATTAATATAATATATGATTAAAGTTATATATAAGTAATAGTTCAAATAATAAAACAATTATACTATTTTTTAATTCTCTTATCTAAATAGTTTTATTTTTAAATATTCATTTTATGATCTTTTATAAAAAATATTTTATATAAAAATATCGTGTATAAAAAATTATGGTTTATAATTATCCAGATTGTTTTTAAAAAGACTACTATTAAAATTTTTTACCTTATTAATAATTTTAAAAAGCACCTATTTAAAATATATATTATTTTGAAAAGGTTTATTGTTTTAGAAAATTTTATATATATATATATAGTTTTATTTATTTTTAATAAAAAGGTGATTTTTATTCCATAATAAAATCTATTTTTAAAATAATAGTTTGATTTTAAAAAGTATAAATAAGAGAGATAAATGTAGCAATTAATAAAATTGCTTTTTAATAAAAGAAAAAATAATTTGAGTTTTTAAATTACTTTAATATCTTATTGAAGGAAACAATGATGTGAGCATGTTTAGAATAATGACACATAACAAATATAGGTTTAGAGATCTATTTATTAATTTTATTTCAAAAAAACAATTTTTTTATAAATCAATAAATTTTTCTAAAGCATTAAACTTTTTTAAAAATACAAAATATTTTAAAATTAGTATTTTTGAATAATTCAATTTAATTTTTAAAGCTAAAAATAATTAAATTTGAGAGTTATAAGAAGAAGATTTTTTTTTAAAAGACATTTTTATACGGTTTGTTTGAAGACAAAATGTTTATTTTTTATTTTGAAAAAAAATTAAAAAAAATTGTTTTAAAAAGTTGATATTGTTGTTTTATTATTAATTATAGTCATATCTTAAAATATCATTTTATAAATAATAAATTTTATTAGATTATTATTTTATATATTCAACCCAGGTAATACACGGGTTAACTAAAGCTAGTGTATTATATTTATAAAGGGATAGTTCAAATAGTTGTATACATATAGTTATGTTACACACGATGATACGATCACATATTAACTTTTGGTTGCGTTTTAACTTTGGTCACCCTTAATCTTTTATTTCCCATAATACTACTAAAAACTAGAAATAAATGCTACGTAAATATTATTCGGTTATGTTAGTAGTGCATCATATTGTAACATCCTGCCTACCCCTCATACTACTTATATTGTTCTTTTTGCACACGTAAAGCTTAGGGATTTACTTTTGGTTTTCCTGGTGAAAACATTCTATGAGGTCACCGATCCATGGATTATTACCACCTAAGCACACTCATCTCATTCACTGGTAATGCACCTAAAAACCATTGGTGATATTAACCCAACATCCCTCCTATCCATGATCGATGTATGATTTGCCTGTGGTGCTACAATCAACCCTTTTTTTGGACTTATCATCCCTACTTAGATTTGCCCCACCATCGCATTCATAAATGTGAGATTTCCCTAAAGTGTCATTCTAAACACCCTAAGGGACTCGCATCATTGACAACCCACATAAATTGTATCAAGATATGTCCGTTTTGTCGCTGAGTGGTTGCCTATATAGAAATTCATGGTTTTGTTTTCACTTGACAAGTTGTTTGTCCTACGCAAAACGCATCTTGGTAGATGAGGGTTTCATCCCTTATTAGGAATGTTCCGTTCCCCCCTCAACGAAAGTGAGATTTACATATCCACCCTTTTTACGAAGTCTAGCATCCTTGCTAGCACATCTTTCTACCCTTTAGCTTTGATACACTTTGTAATATCCAGCCCTTCATACCACCAATATTGTTCGCTTTACACACGGGTAGCTAACGGATTTGCATTTGATTGCCCTGTTGAAAACTTCCTAGAGGTCATTCATCCTAGGATTACTACCACTTGAGCATGCTTAACTTTAGAGTTACCCTCTTATCCACATTCAATGCGTCTAAAATGCGTTGATGATATTTGAGGCAGAACAATCTTTATAAATCTAAATCTCTAATATCTATAGTCAATATAGGATTTGCCTAGGATGTTACATTAATAGATTCTATCTCTAGTCTGATCGTTATCTGGTCAATAAAACTTTATTAAGTGTATGTCACGTTACTCATAGTTGAACGATTTGTTGTGTAACTTTGAAGAATTAGTTGGTATTAGTTAGTTAACCATTTTTTGGATGGTGGTTATCTGATAATAAGAGGAAAGGTCAAATAGAGTTGAAAATTTCTTCCTCATCTATAATCATCTTTGTTTTTCATATTCTTTGATATAGATTCAACAATTGGTATTAGAGGCAACACTATTGACTCGATTCAAAGAATAAGCTATGACGTGGGCTCTGAAACATGAATGGTGTGAACTAAGTTTGAATTTGAGAAGTTCAATGAAAAAAAATGATTTTTGTCTATGATGATTAATCATGCATGCTATGTTCATCAAGTAGTTGTCCCCGCCCGTGCTGGTGAGAGAGGTTGCTGGAAGCATTGCTAGGGAAGGAGAATTTAATAGTTTAGTAATGTAATTCTTGAATTTGTAATAGAATTAAAGAAAATAAATGTAATTTATAGAATTACGTACGTGCATTTGTATAGCAAAAGATAGTTAAAAGTTTTATATTTCAATTTCTTTTCAAGTGATCCGTAATTTTGTAAAATGTACACTGGTATCCGTCCGTAATGTGAAACTTTAACGGAGAAAAGTGAAACTTGGTCGAAGTACCATCCATTGGTGATCTATCGTTAAAGATGACTTCGGTGACTTTTTGCAAACTTCTAACAAATAACCCTTTTAATTAATAACAGCTATAACCAATGGACTGAATTGATAGCGGTGGTTACGTCAATGGTCCGTCTGTGGCATTGTTCAATAATTTATTGGCATTACGTTGGTGAACTTATATTTCTGATTCACCAAAAGTTCCCTTAGTCATCCATCTGTGAAGTTTTAGGTACCAATGCATTGATATATTGTATTTTCACCTGTGAGTTATCATCGGTGAAATTCCTTTGGTCAGTAGTGGTACTGTGAATCACTAAGTAATATATGGAAACTGCATATATCAGAAGATATGGGTGATTGTTTTAATTATTGATTCGTTTAAGTAAGTAAATTAGATTATTTTGCTGCAATACTGTTGTTTATTAGTAAAACAATTATATATTGTATTATAGATATAGATTTTTTACATATGGGTTATTGACATTATATTACAGAGGCCTATTTTTCTACCCGCTCATGACTTAAATCCGAAGGCTCTCGGGACCGTCCCTGGTTTTAATATAGTGTTTTTTAATATAGTGTTTTCGTAATGTTTCGTGAAACCAATATGAAAAGAATGTTGCATTGAGAAAGTTGGTATACTTGCGGCGTATGAATGTAGTAGTTAGATATATTGTAATATTGTTGACCTTATGTTACTAACTTTTATAAAGGAATAAATATTGCATTCAAATGGGAAGGGTACATATGTCATGCTTGACCTCATGCTTATACCATAAGTACGAGACATGTTTCTTTGAAATTCATAAGGACACAAAAAGAAGTAAACACTTTTAGTGATTTAGTTGGATGAGAAAATTAGTAATTGAGGGTAAGAAGATTACATGTGAATAGAAGTCACATGACATTCTTTAATGTAGTTTCAAAAAGGATAGCTTTACATTTCATATTTCGAATTTAAATCCTGAAGTTTACATGTTTAATGATTATCTACTTGGTAATAAAACTAGTTGTAAAAAATTTCTTTGTTATAAAGAGAATAAGAAAATATTTATATTAATAGTAACAAAGGAAAACCCTTAATATAATACCATATACAATTTTATACGTATTTAAATATCATAGTGATAATACTTATTTACCAGTGTTTCAAGCAACTAACTACTAGTATGTTTTGCAGATAATAGAGTAACATGTAGGTGAGTTTCATAGATGACAACCACTTCGTGAAATTTCAATATTGAACCTCGTGGCCGATCAATGCCCGCCATAATATGCCGTTTGCGTTTTCTGATTCGTATGATTGTCTTCTTACGTCTCTTAAGTCCACCACAGCATTCGTTCATGGTGTATCGTTGCCGGTTTTATTATTTCAATCTTACTTATTTTTTTCCATAAGAAGCTTATCATAATATTGCAAAGGCAAGTGGAAATAATATACTTATTCTTTATTTTTACTTTAAAAAATTGCTAAATTTTTCACAAAATTTAACGGGCAGGAAGACAAAGAAGCTTAACCAGTAACATTGCCACGGTTGTATATAAGGATTTTTGTCATCACCGCTACCTAACGCAGCTAGCCACATCACCGAAGGCCTTTATAACCACCAAACAGTCTGGCCATCGTCATTATAGCTTTCATCATACCAACAATCAGATTATACGAGCAACCTCCGGTTATTGTTAATTAAATCTAAATTCTGTTGAATTCAATGGGCATACTTAACATTAATAAATAAATTATAATTAAATTAAATTAAATTATACCTCTTATTTTAGAGTAAAGGCTAGAATTACTACTTTTGTTGTTATGTTATTAATGGTATTCAAATAAAGATTCATACATACACATACATTTTTATATATATACTATATAATAACAGAATGACTAGAAATAACATGTGTTATGTAACACCTGGTTATTTTGAAAAGACAAGAAATGAAGAATAAAAGAAAGAAAAGCAATAAAGTCCAAGTGGAGGGACTAAAAGTGTCCAAAAGAACAAATCTTTGAAAAAGTTGGTGTAAAGGTGGGCATGACCGCTCACCCTCACTTCACATCATCATCTTCACTCGGTTTTAGAGAGAGAGCAGAGAAACTCTCGGTTGAAGAAAGAAGAAGAAGAGAAATTGAATTCAAGGTAAGAATTCAAGGTTTTTATGTGTTTATGACGGGTTTTATCCCGGTTATATGTTTATGTGCTTATGTGTTTGTGTATGTGTTCAGGTGTGTGTGTTTGGGGTTGTTTTTAGATGTTTGAACTCATTTGCAAGCGGGTTAGAAAGGAAGAAACACCCAAGTTGCATTAGGTGAGTTCTAGACCCCGGTTTTTACTTGTTTTAAACTATCTTTGGAATTGAAAATGTATTAAAATGATTTTACAAAGTTTATGTATGTATGCTCGTATGTATTATGCATATTTGGGTGTTGATTCTTGAATGCTTATAGGTTATTCATGTTTAGAATAGCCATATTAAGCTTAGAACAGATGGGTTTGATGATTGGGTATGAAAACATACTAGAAACATGTTACATAGAAATTCATGCGCCTGAAAATGCCATAGAAGGATTTAAGTGTAACCCATGCGCCCAAAATTGCCTTAGAAATGTTGCCCATGCGCCTGAACAGTGGTCCATACGCCTAGAAATATTA